>JAWQFJ010001266.1:0-20366 GCA_034096865.1 Theodoxus fluviatilis
ACCATTACACCATTAAAGAAGAAATGAGATCGTTTGGTGAATATGTTAAAATGTCACAATTTTCTGTATAAATAGCAGCTCAATCTCACAATGTGATGCAGGAGCAACCACAGCACAGCTGCACATTTTCAACACTGAATACAAATACAAAAATGTGTTGGCAGCAACGTTACTTGAAAGACAACAGGGACTCACTTCTGACTTCTTGTTCTTGTTGCCAATGGCAGCTGCAGCAAACATGGACTTGATGTCCTGCTTGGGTTTGGTCCCGGGAGGAACAATGTTCTTGTTCTTCTTCTTCTCATCTTTCTCTGCACAAAGAGAATGAAAACAGTCATGTATGCTGATCTTCTGCATAACATGTTCCCACCAGTAAATTTACAGGTTAAAAACCTCTGTGCTGTGTGTGTCACAGAGTAAGTGAGTCTGACTTATCCTCTCTCCAAGTAAAAACAAGAAGGGCAAAGCCCATACAACTCACATGCTTGACCTTGACCTTTATATGACCTTGACCTTCAGATGACCTTCAAGGTCAAGGTCAAACAACTAAACCTACCAATGACATCATACACTAAGAAATGCTTTACACATTTTTCCTACCAAAATACATGTGACCTTGACCCAAGGTCAAGGTCATCCAAGGTCATGCAACACAAAGCTGTTAATTCAAGACATAGGAAGCACAATGGTGCTTATTGGCACTTTCTACCATGAGATATGGCCACTTTTAGTGGTTCACTACCCCATTTTGGGCACATTTCATAAGGGTCAAAGTGACCTTGACCTTGATGATATGTGACCAAATGTGTCTCATGATGAAAGTATAACATGTGCCCCACATAATTATTAAGTTTGGAAGAGTTATCTTCCATAGTTCAGGGTCAAGGTCACTTCAAAATATGTATACAATCCAACTTTGAAGAGCTCCTGTGACCTTGACCTTGAAGCAAGGTCAACCAAACTGGTATCAAAAGATAGGGCTTACTTTGCCCTATATACCATATATAGGTCAGGTATCCAATCTCAAAAACTTCAGAGAAAATTGAGAAAATGTGAAAAATGACTGTTTTTTAGACAACATTTATGGCCCCTGCGACCTTGACCTTGAAGCAAGGACAAGTCACTATGTATGTTTTTTGAGGCCTTGTCATCATACACCATCATGCCAAATTGGGTGTTGATAGACTTAATAGTCTCCGAGAAAAATCCAACGTTAAAGTTTTTCACAGACGCCCGGACGCCCGAACGCCCGGACGGATGACACGGGTGAGTACATAGACTCACTTTTGCTTCGCATGTGAGTTAACAAAAGTAGAGAGGCTAAGAGACATTAACAGCAAACTTAATTATCTTTTACAGTTACAAAGAAAACAAAAATATATGCAACTCACTTTCCTTTTTTTTGCCAAACTGGTCGTTTTCAAGTTCCTCATCAAAAATTTCTCTTCCATCCTCAACATATCCAGCACCATCTGAAAAAAACAATAAGGCAACATTCAGTTAGACATCCACCTACACTACCCATCAGTGTAGAGACAAACATTCAGTTAGACATCAACCTACACTACCCATCAGTGTAGAGACAAACATTCAGTTAGACATCAACCTACACTACCCATCAGTGTAGAGACAAACATTCAGTTAGACATCAGCCTACACTACCCATCAGTGTAGAGACAAACATTCAGTTAGACATCAGCCTACACTACCCATCAGTGTACGTAGAGACAAACATTCAGTTAGACATCAGCCTACACTACCCATCAGTGTAGAGACAAACATTTAGTTAGACATCACTCAGCCTACACTACCCATCAGTGTACGTAGAGACAAACATTCAGTTAGACATCAGTCTACACTATCCATCAGTGTAGAGACAAACATTCAGTTAGACATCAGCCTACACTACCCATCAGTGTAGAGACAAACATTCAGTTAGACATCAGCCTACACTACCCATCAGTGTAGAGACAAACATTCAGTTAGACTTCAGTCTACACTACCCATCAGTGTACGTAGAGACAAACATTCAGTTAGACATCAGCCTACACTACCCATCAGTGTAGAGACAAACATTCAGTTAGACATCAGCCTACACTACCCATCAGTGTAGAGACAAACATTCAGTTAGACATCAGCCTACACTACCCATCAGTGTAGAGACAAACATTCAGTTAGACATCAACCTACACTACCCATCAGTGTAGAGACAAACATTCAGTTAGACATCAACCTACACTACCCATCAGTGTAGAGACAAACATTCAGTTAGACATCAGCCTACACTACCCATCAGTGTAGAGACAAACATTCAGTTAGACATCAGTCTACACTACCCATCAGTGTAGAGACAAACATTCAGTTAGACTTCAGTCTACACTACCCATCAGTGTACGTAGAGACAAACATTCAGTTAGACATCAGCCTACACTACCCATCAGTGTAGAGACAAACATTCAGTTAGACATCAGCCTACACTACCCATCAGTGTAGAGACAAACATTCAGTTAGACATCAGCCTACACTACCCATCAGTGTAGAGACAAACATTCAGTTAGACATCAACCTACACTACCCATCAGTGTCGAGAAAAACATTCAGTTAGACATCAACCTACACTACCCATCAGTGTAGAGACAAACATTCAGTTAGACATCAACCTACACTACCCATCAGTGTCGAGAAAAACATTCAGTTAGACATCAGCCTACACTACCCATCAGTGTACGTAGAGACAAACATTCAGTTAGACATCAGCCTACACTACCCATCAGTGTAGAGACAAACATTCAGTTAGACATCAGCCTACACTACCCATCAGTGTACGTAGAGACAAACATTCAGTTAGACATCAGCCTACACTACCCATCAGTGTAGAGACAAACATTCAGTTAGACATCAGCCTACACTACCCATCAGTGTACGTAGAGACAAACATTCAGTTAGACATCAGCCTACACTACCCATCAGTGTAGAGACAAACATTCAGTTAGACATCAATCTACACTACCCATCAGTGTAGAGACAAACATTCAGTTAGACATCAGCCTACACTACCCATCAGTGTAGAGACAAACATTCAGTTAGACATCAACCTACACTACCCATCAGTGTCGAGAAAAACATTCAGTTAGACATCAGCCTACACTACCCATCAGTGAAGAGACAAACATTCAGTTAGACATCAGCCTACACTACCCATCAGTGTAGAGACAAACATTCAATTAGACATCAGTCTACACTACCCATCAGTGTAGAGACAAACATTCAGTTAGACTTCAGTCTACACTACCCATCAGTGTAGAGACAAACATTCAGTTAGACATCATCCTACACTACCCATCAGTGTAGAGACAAACATTCAGTTAGACATCAGCCTACACTACCCATCAGTGTAGAGACAAACATTCAGTTAGACATCAGCCTACACTACCCATCAGTGTACGAGACAAACATTCAGTTAGACATCAGCCTACACTACCCATCAGTGTAGAGACAAACATTCAGTTAGACATCAGCCTACACTACCCATCAGTGTAGAGACAAACATTCAGTTAGACATCAGCCTACACTACCCATCAGTGTAGAGACAAACATTCAGTTAGACATCAGCCTACACTACCCATCAGTGTAGAGACAAACATTCAGTTAGACATCAGCCTACACTACCCATCAGTGTAGAGACAAACATTCAGTTAGACATCAGCCTACACTACCCATCAGTGTAGAGACAAACATTCAGTTAGACATCAGCCTACACTACCCATCAGTGTAGAGACAAACATTCAGTTAGACATCAGCCTACACTACCCATCAGTGTAGAGACAAACATTCAGTTAGACATCAGCCTACACTACCCATCAGTGTAGAGACAAACATTCAGTTAGACATCAGCCTACACTACCCATCAGTGTAGAGACAAACATTCAGTTAGACATCAGCCTACACTACCCATCAGTGTCGTAGAGACAAACATTCAGTTAGACATCAGCCTACACTACCCCATCAGTGTAGAGACAAACATTCAGTTAGACATCAGCCTACACTACCCATCAGTGTAGAGACAAACATTCAGTTAGACATCAGCCTACACTACCCATCAGTGTAGAGACAAACATTCAGTTAGACATCAGCCTACACTACCCATCAGTGTAGAGACAAACATTCAGTTAGACATCAACCTACACTACCCATCAGTGTCGAGAAAAACATTCAGTTAGACATCAACCTACACTACCCATCAGTGTAGAGACAAACATTCAGTTAGACATCAGCCTACACTACCCATCAGTGTAGAGACAAACATTCAGTTAGACATCAGCCTACACTACCCATCAGTGTAGAGACAAACATTCAGTTAGACATCAGCCTACACTACCCATCAGTGTACGTAGAGACAAACATTCAGTTAGACATCAGCCTACACTACCCATCAGTGTACGTAGAGACAAACATTCAGTTAGACATCAGCCTACACTACCCATCAGTGTAGAGACAAACATTCAGTTAGACATCAGCCTACACTACCCATCAGTGTAGAGACAAACATTCAGTTAGACATCAGCCCACACTACCCATCAGTGTAGAGACAAACATTCAGTTAGACATCAGCCTACACTACCCATCAGTGTACGTAGAGACAAACATTCAGTTAGACATCAGCCTACACTACCCATCAGTGTACGTAGAGACAAACATTCAGTTAGACATCAGCCTACACTACCCATCAGTGTAGAGACAAACATTCAGTTAGACATCAGCCTACACTACCCATCAGTGTAGAGACAAACATTCAGTTAGACATCAGCCCACACTACCCATTAGTGTAGAGACAAACATTCAGTTAGACATCAGTCTACACTACCCATCAGTGTAGAGACAAACATTCAGTTAGACATCAGCCCACACTACCCATCAGTGTAGAGACAAACATTCAGTTAGACATCAGCCTACACTACCCATCAGTGTAGAGACAAACATTCAGTTAGACATCAGCCTACACTACCCATCAGTGTAGAGACAAACATTCAGTTAGACATCAATCTACACTACCCATCAGTGTAGAGACAAACATTCAGTTAGACATCAACCTACACTACCCATCAGTGTAGAGACAAACATTCAGTTAGACATCAATCTACACTACCCATCAGTGTACATAGAGACAAACATTCAGTTAGACATCAACCTACACTACCCATCAGTGTAGAGACAAACATTCAGTAAGACATCAGCCTACACTACCCATTAGTGTAGAGACAAACATTCAGTTAGACATCAATCTACACTACCCATCAGTGTACATAGAGACAAACATTCAGTTAGACATCAGCCTACACTACCCATCAGTGTAGAGACAAACATTCAGTTAGGCATCAGCCTACACTACCCATCAGTGCAGAGACAAACATTTACACGGTTACTCATTCGGTAAGTGCTGCAATATTTTAATCCTGCACTGAATGAAAGTTGACCCATTTCAGAATGTATACACGTCTGTAGGTGTGTTCGGGTTTAAGGCGCTGGTCTCCATCCCACCAAGATGCATAAAGGGCGTCATATTCTGTAGAAGACTGAAGAGTATTTTCAGCTGCTTTTGAAAGATCTGAAAGAATCATATAATCTCATGGATTTGAAATATTGTTCCGCCAAACTGCTCCTACACTTGAGAAGGAGTGTCGGCCATATTTTTTTAGATTCATGAGGACACTGTGTAAACGCTGTTAAAAGTGCTTTAAAGTTAAAGTTATTCAACTTCAACTGACACGCTGAGCAACTTAACAACAAACAGGGTTATCTAGGCTACAGGACAGCAGTTGAAAGCTACACAGTGAGTAGTATTTCCTTTCTGAGGCAAAAGTTTAGTACTAGTAGTTGTTATGTAGTTAAGTTTATATTTTTTTAAGTAATATTTTTCTCCAGAGAATAACGGAATGAATTTTCATTAAACAGTATGATATATGGATGCTGCCATGTTTTCTATATATTGTTGCAAAAGGATTAAGTTGAAGACAAGCTAAGACGGAGAAAAAATTGGGAGTAGATTTAGCAGTGGAGGGTTATAATACCTTGTTGCATCATATCTGTATAACACAGTAAAAAATTATTCCATTTTAATGTTTCACTCACCATCATCAATGATCCAGTCATCCTCCTGACGTTGCCTGACAAGCTCCGAGTACTTCTCTTCATCCACAACATCATAGATGTCTTTCTCTTCCTCCAACTGTGCAACAAGGAAGACAAAAGTGGGTATAAAACATTCACTCTCTGAAGAGCTGGTCTTGTTTAGTTGTTACCTAAGTTGTTCTTCTCTTTATACCAAGCTGTCTTTCCCTTCATACCAAGTTGTCTTTCCTTTCATACCAAGTTGACCTTCCCTTCATACCAAGTTGTCTTTCCCTTCATACCAAGTTGAACTTCCCTTCGTACCAAGTTGTCTTTCCCTTCATACCAAGTTGTCCTTTCCTTCATACCAAGTTGTCTTTCCCTTCATACCAAGTTGTCATTCCCTTCATACCAATTTGTCTTTCCCTTCATACCAAGTTGTCTTTCCCTTCATACCAAGTTGTCCTCTTTATACCAAGTTGTCTTTCCCTTCATACCAAGTTGTCTTTCCCTTTACACTAAGTTGTCCTTCCCTTCATACCAAGTTGTCTTTCCCTTCATACCAAGTTGTCTTTCCCTTCATACCAAGTTGCCCTTCCCTTCATACCAAGTCGCCCTTCCTTCATACCAAGTTGTCCTTCCCTTCATACCAAGTTGTCTTTCCCTTCATACCAAGTTGCCCTTCCCTTCATACCAAGTTGTCCTTCCCTTCATACCAAGTTGTCTTTCCCTTTACACCAAGTTGTCCTTCCCTTCATACCAAGTTGTCTTCCCCTTAATACCAAGTTGTCTTTCCCTTCATACCAAGTTGTCTTTCCCTTCACACCAAGTTG
Source organism: Theodoxus fluviatilis (assembly GCA_034096865.1). Taxonomy (NCBI): domain Eukaryota; kingdom Metazoa; phylum Mollusca; class Gastropoda; order Cycloneritida; family Neritidae; genus Theodoxus; species Theodoxus fluviatilis. The sequence goes on from JAWQFJ010001266.1 coordinate 6,942, forward strand.
CCCTTCCCTTCATTCCAAGTTGTCTTTCCCTACATACCAAGTTGTCTTTCCCTTTATACCAAGTTGTCATTCCCTTCATCCCACATCTAAACTCAACAATTTCAAAATCCACTCATCCATCACAGTTAAGACTCTTTATCAATTGTGTCGCATGGTTGTGACAAGGGATATTTCTAGAGGGTTCATTAAGTCTTATTCAACAAATCTGTCAATTAGAATCATTATTCAATTACTTCATTATGCTATCATAATCTGCATATGAGGTTGATTTCAGCCAATTCTTACCATTCAGTTACTGTTGGGTATGTCAGCTGCTGACATATATTTGATTCAAACCAAAATTGTCACCTGAGTTACTATTTTTTAATGAGAAAATCAGTATGGGCAGTGTGACATATTATGCCTTTTATGGATTGACAGGCATGACTAAGATATATGTAATTACAAATGGAAGACAAATACATGCATGAAAATAAAAGACAATAGTCCACATCCTAACAACACAATCACTGTATCAGTATTTCATAGGGCAAATGATCGTTTGTGGTAAAAATCTTTGAGTAGAAGTGGCACCATTGAGCCAATTCATCATTGATAACACAATACTTTTTTTAAGCCGTGATCACCAGAAACAGCCTTACTAACGCTGAATGAGTCATTGTCAGCAAGATTTCCGGACACTGTACCCCAGTTTTGAAATCTCGGCCTTTCAGTCACGTGACTTGCACGCCCGGGGAGTCATGCTAAAATCCGGACGCGTTAATGTTTCTGCGTTTTGTGACAAATGTCTTGCTCGGCGATACTGTACTCCATGCACCTTAACGGTCCGCGTGATTCGGGTGTAATCTTAAGCTAAACAACATTTTTAAATGTCCATTCTCGCGAGAAGTGCCGAGATTTGAAACTGGGGAACACCGTACAGTGTCCGGAAATGTTGCCGACAACGACCATTTCAGCCTTACTAACAGCAAGCAGTGCATATATATCCCCTTCCTCCACAATTCAGTCAGGTTTAAGGATACCATATGAGTGCTTACATCAGGCCAAAAAAACCACCAACATATAGTTATGGTTATGGTACCCTGACCAACTCTATTTTCTTCTGACAACCCTAAACATTTTCTTTTCAATCATGCAACAACAACAAAAGAAGAAAAATATTTATTGTAAATAATGAACTGCATGCTGCCCATCTTCCCTGCCCTATTGACATTTGGGGTATCAACTATTTAACTTTTAAATTTAGTTTTTTCAAAGCATTTTCACTTTCAGCAGTAGAGAAATTCTTATTTATGTTATACTTGGCCTCTTCTTTAAATATTCATTTTTTTAAAAGTTCAGACCAACCTACCAACCTTTTCTGTTTGGTTGCCATGTTATTATAAACACTTTTTTTTTCTTTTTGGCCTTGGGACTAACTGAAGAGCAGTTTACCTGATACTTGTGTTTCTCCCCCTTCTCCTTGGCCTTTCGTAGTTTCTCAAAGGCTGTGGCAGCTTTGTTGGCTCTCCCTGCCCGACTTCGCCGACTTCTTCCATCAGACTGAGACTGAGAGTCTAAGAGGCAAAGAGAGTTGCAAAAGTAGCATAAATACTGTGTGTGCACATACACACACATACATACACACACACATACACACACATACACACACACACACACACACACACACACACATGCTCACACACACAGTGAACAGATACAAGCACACACATACCAAATACCCCAGCAGTATTTAAATCTCAACCCCCTATGACCAGCCATGCAGACATATCATCCTACCAGCTGTGTCACTAGCAGCAACAATCGACTTGTTCAGTTAGTGGAATGATTTATATGATTTCAGACACACTAAACATAAAAATAGGTGACATACATCAAAGTACGTTGGTTAACCGTACTGACATACATTTTTATTAAGAACATATGCATTTTGTATTTTTAAAATCATAATGCCATGTTCTCCCTGTCAAAGTCGAATGCAGGGGCTTTGTCAGGGAAGCGGCTTAGGAGAGGACAGTGTCAACCGTCAACCGGCAATAAAGAATGTGTTGATATCCACGTTTGTCTCGTATCATCGAAGGACTTTCTAACCGAATATTATCTTCGACAAGGCGCACGAAGTTGTGAGTGTCTTTAGTTTAACAAATACTTCCTACGACGTGTGTGACGTAAACGCTCCATTTTTTCCAGACCGCACGCCCGTCCATTCAAATATCAGCCATATTAAATCTTCGACGACTTTCCATGAAACATTAAACTCAGTTTATGCATGTCGTAGGAAGTATTTCTTAAACTAAAGACACTCACGCCTTGTCGAAGATAATATTCGGTTAGAAAGTCCTTCGATGATACGAGACAAACGTGGATATCAACACATTCTTTATTGCCGGTTGACGGTTGACACTGTCCTCTCCTAAGCCGCGTGTCTTTGTCAGCAGGTCCATGCTAGCGTTGCTTCAAAGTCTGGGTGTGCAGGCTAGAGAAGCAAATCAGTGGTAGAGAAGCTGCAAAATGCTGCAGAAGTTGCTTCCCTTCGAATTTGGAGGAAACACATACTGCCCTGATGGGCTTGATGCCTTCCAGTTTGATTCAAGATACCACCCGGTGGAACACTAGTGCTGCTTGGGGCTGGCTATGTGAGTGCTACTGGAGCAGGCCCCTAAACTGAAAGCCCGAAGACCACAGCATTGCAGCTGATGAAGGGAGGTATCGGTGCAGCATTAGCTGTGTGCGATTCTTTTTTTCTTAGGTATAGTCTTATAATTCACGATCTGTAAAAAAATAATAGTAATATCAGGCTGGATGTTATACGTGTAGACCTCGGAAATTATGACTGACTCAGTGACTGAAAATAACTCTACTGGCCTAAGTCTAAGGCCATGATTGAGCCTGTGTAAGTGTAAACTGAGTTACCGTGGGGACGACAAATATTATGATGATACCAGCCCAAGCAACAGTTTCTTTTCAATAACACCATAAGGTTACCTTTTATTACAACAGGCACTCGTGCATTCTTGCTGATCTAACTGTTTCATTATTTTCTCATGGTTTCTATCTGCATTCATAACTTCATAAGCCCGCGCGCGGCTCGGAGATCATAGTTCATACGGTACCGGGTACATGAAACGAATGACTGTAGACAGTGTAGTGTTAGAATAGAATAGAATAGAATAGAATAGAATTCTTCGGCTTGCTTAGGCGTCCAGGGCCTATCGCCGATTCTGGTAGTTCTCTGGCTGTATTTTTATTGTTCTTATGGATAAAGAAAAAATTAGAGAGAAAAAAAAGGCCTAATTGCTGTGCATCATTTGCTCCAGTGGTTCCTCCAGCTTGAACATATATCCTTGTAGATGCTTGTCCACTCTGTTCTTGAACGAGTTCAGGCTCGGTGCCTCAACTACGCTGTTCGGGAGGCTGTTCCACATGTTGATAACTCGCTGGGTGAAGAAATGTTGTCGTAAAGCCGTATTGCATCGGTTTTTCTTGAGCTTGTAGGCGTGACCTCTTGTGACACTATTGTCATCGCAGGAAAACAGATACTCTCCAATCTGGTACATGCCGTGCGTATACTTGTACACTTCTATTAGGTCACCTCTAGTTCTTCTGTAGCACAGACTAGGGAGCCTCATCTTGACAAGTCTTTGTTCATATGTGAGATCCTTCAATCCCGGAATTATTTTTGTGGCCCTCCTCTGTACTCTCTCAACGAGTTTTTTGTCTCTTTCCAGATAGGGTGCCCATACTACATTTCCAAACTCTAGGTGCGGTCGTACTAGTGCTATGAACAGTAGCCTCATGGATTCACAGTCCAAGTGTTCGTATGATCGCCGGATGAGACCCAATAGTCTATTTGCTTTGTTAACCTGCGTTTCAATGTGTTGGGAGAACTTCAGCTCACTATCTATCTGCACTCCCAGGTCCCTCTCCACTCTAGTCTCTTCAAGCGTCACCCTTTCTTGACTGCCATGTTTTCTCATTTCATATTTTCTTTTAGAATTGTTTTTACCTAGGTGTAGCACCTTACACTTGTCCGCATTGAAGCGCATTTGCCACCTGTCCGCCCAGTCCACCAGAGCATCTAGATCTGTTTGCAACTTTACGCCATTTTCCTCCTTTTCTACAGATCTGTACAGTTTGGTATCGTCCGCATACATGGAGCACATACTTTCCACTGCATCGGGAAGGTCGTTAATGAACATCACAAAGAGAATCGGACCGAGTATGCTTCCCTGAGGTACCCCGCTTTTCACAGCTGACCAATCTGATAGTACACCATTAATTCTGACTCTCTGCCTCCTATCCGACAAAAAATCTCTGATCCAACTGAGAATCTTACCGCCAATTCCCAGTGCTTCCACTTTTCTCAAAAGTCGTTCATGCGGTACTGCGTCGAAGGCCTTAGCATAGTCCAAGTATATAGCATCCACTGGCAAACCATCATCAATCATCTGAGTCCATTTCTCTAGTGTAGTCAATAGGTTGGTGTTACACACGGATATACTCACTGTAATCGAAAGCTGGAATCAATTCAAACAGCTTATGAAAGTTCGTCATTTGCACACAGTAAAACACAGTGAGTGAATAGCTTCTCACCTCCTTGCTGATTATCGGGATCATCGGCGCCTGGCGGTCCCATCTTCAACGATCTTGGCTTTAGATCCGAATGTCGCGCCTTGACGTACTTCGTTTTTTGGCGCGCTTTGTCGATAATGTCGCAAAAGAATATTCTTCATTTGATAAAATTTTTGGGTTTCTCTATCAAAATCCACAATTCTTGTAATTTCCACCTGCTTTTGATATTTTACAAATAATAATATATCTCCTAGTTGATGACAATAATTGTTTCATTTCCGGCATAGGGTAGACCGTCAGAAGCGACGTTCACCACACATCGTTCACTCATCAGTTGGCAGCTCAGCAGACTGTACTAGCGATCGGAGGTCAGCCTACTTCCTAGCCTTAGCACAGTACTTCTGCGATCAATCTGACGTTGGTACGTACACTTTCGTGTTATCTTTCTCCCCCCACTTCCTGATTGGTGTGTGTGTGTGTGTGTATCACTGTATGTGCTCAAATCATTCCAGCAGACATCCGTCACCAGTCTTCTGTTGTCGCTTTCTCAGTCAATTGTGTACTGATGAATAATCATCAACTGATTTCGGCATGACCCCACAATGAAACGACTTGGTCTATGCAGTAGGTATTGATTGGTGTATATTTTTATGATCGATGGGTTTGAGCAATAACTCCCCAGTACTGTTTTCCTAACTGTATTTTGCACGTGTAACTGTGTTGCGCCTTTCTGCTGGAAAAGCGCTTCTGAGGCATTGACATCAAGCTGTCTTTTCACACAGCAGCGATATTTTTAGATGTTGACAACGCGTTCCCGTTCGGAAGATTAGAAGTACGCAGACCGATTGATTTAGAAACCGGAATTGGCCAGTCGTAAATGCCGTGTTACTCAGCACCGTGAGCACGTGGGTATAATATACATGTGCACTTACCGTTTCACATTTTATTGTATATTGATAATCAAACGATCACGTCGCCATTTATCGTTCCTATTATTTGGCTTTGGCACTTGATTGCAAACACGACATGTCCAGGGCTTCACTCCGAACGTCTCCGTTGCACGTACGTAGTTGAGTCATGAGACACGTGGAGTTTACCCTCTCAGCTCCCCTGAGGTCAGTTTCTGATGAAATGGGTGGGGTGACCGTGCCGCTCATGCGACAGGGTTGATCACCAGGTTCAACTCTAGCAGGATAAAATAGAGAAGTCAAAGGGGACACTTAGTGCAGTGGGTTTATTTCGAATGAGTCTCCAGAGAGAAACCTACACACTTCGGGGAGTTTCACCTAAATCCGGACGCGTTACTTTTTGTCACGTTTGTGTTTGTCGGGCCCTGGAGTTAGGGTCCACTCATTGAGAGTCAAACTGTAGAAAAGGAGGAAAATGGCGTAAAGTTGCAAACAGATCTAGATGCTCTGGTGGACTGGGCAGACAGGTGGCAAATGCGCTTCAATGCGGACAAGTGTAAGGTGCTACACCTAGGTAAAAACAATTCTAAAAGAAAATATGAAATGAGAAAACATGGCAGTCAAGAAAGGGTGACGCTTGAAGAGACTAGAGTGGAGAGGGACCTGGGAGTGCAGATAGTGAGCTGAAGTTCTCCCAACACATTGAAACGCAGGTTAACAAAGCAAATAGACTATTGGGTCTCATCCGGCGATCATACGAACACTTGGACTGTGAATCCATGAGGCTACTGTTCATAGCACTAGTACGACCGCACCTAGAGTTTGGAAATGTAGTATGGGCACCCTATCTGGAAAGAGACAAAAAACTCGTTGAGAGAGTACAGAGGAGGGCCACAAAAATAATTCCGGGATTGAAGGATCTCACATATGAACAAAGACTTGTCAAGATGAGGCTCCCTAGTCTGTGCTACAGAAGAACTAGAGGTGACCTAATAGAAGTGTACAAGTATACACACGGCATGTACCAGATTGGAGAGAATCTGTTTTCCTGCGATGACAATAGTGTCACAAGAGGTCACGCCTACAAGCTCAAGAAAAACCGATGCAATACGGCTTTACGACAGCATTTCTTCACCCAGCGAGTTATCAACATGTGGAACAGCCTCCCGAACAGCGTAGTTGAGGCACCGAGCCTGAACTCGTTCAAGAACAGAGTGGACAAGCATCTACAAGGATATATGTTCAAGCTGGAGGAACCACTGGCGCAGATGATGCACAGCAATTAGGCCTTTTTTTCTCTCTATTTTTCTTTATCCATAAGAACAATAAAAATACAGCCAGAGAACTACCAGAATCGGCGATTGGCCCTGGACGCCTAAGCAAGCCAAAGAATTCTATTCTATTCTATTCTATACCGGTTATTGATATATATATATATATATATATATATATATATATATCCAACCATTTCAAGATGGCGGAAATTTCGACCAATCAATGAAGTGTGTAGGTTTCCTCGACCAATCAATGAAGTGTGTAGGTTTCTATCTGGATCTGTGTGTGTTTATTTCACTCCAAAGCTTTAGGAGCAAACACAGCTAAAAGTATCCTGAGCAAACCACAGCAAGAAGTATTCTATTCTGTTGTATGACGCATGTGGGATAGACAGAGGTGTAAACAAAATCGTATTCAGACAAGAGTTTTATCCAATGAGGCACAATCATGGCTGGGTGACATTGTTTGAGATCTTGCCTCAATCATCAAAACAGTGGACACTTTAAAGGCCACTCCTTGATTACATCAGTGTTTTCTGCTATTATGTGTGAAGTATATTAAGTGAAAAATTATGCTTTGCTTTTCCAACCATGTCATGCATGAAAGTATTATGAAAGGCTGGTTGTAAGGTAAGCAATTTTCTTGTGAAGTTAAAACTTGTGACATGAATTTCAGAAGAAAATCAGCTATTGACTGCAAGTGAATGTGAGATTTCAAGGAGAAAAGGACACATCACTTAACCTTTATTTCTGCAGACATTCGCTTGTTGTGGACAATGCTTATCAGCAGGTGGCTTCTCATTCAACAATGGCATATGTGTCTTTCGCGTGATGTGTTTATCAATCTCACCCATTGTCATCTTCAAGTTCTTTCACTTCAAACCACTCCACACTGATTGTATTTTTCTCTGAGCCAATAAGTCACACCTACTATGTTTTGTTGCATGTTTTCTGCAGTTTGTGCAAAGGGACCGATGTCCACTCCCAGGAACAGCAAGTCAACGGCCAGCCTAGCTGGCCCATCCAGAACCCTTAACTCTCAGTGTGCAACCCAAACTTCTAGGTCTAGAACGTCCTCACTGGAGAGGAGGACTGGTGACAGGTTCACCTCAGGCCTGACTGCCATGCCTCTAGAACAGTCTGTAAGCAACTGCATTGCTTTTGGGACTTACTTGAGTAACATTTTTTCAAAAGGCCCCCTAATTGTCTGTGATGTATTGATAGTGCTTTTTACAATTGGGCTCCTGCTGCCCAGCGATACAAGCTCTCACTGCATGCACTTTGTGGGGGTGTTTTTTCTTCTTCTTGCTGGCATCCATATCTATCTGCCTACCTGACGTGTTACCTGAGGTGACCTTGTTTAAATCCCTTGCAAGGAGTGGGCTCATATCAAGGAATGTAGAAACGATGATGTTTCACTCTATACATATTCTGTGTGGGGTGTTGCTCAGAAAGGACCCAGGCAGTGCAGACACACAGTACTTAATTACAGTAAAGAGTGTAATTTGGACCCACATTCAGTAGCAAGTTGTTTTTTCTCGTTTCTCCGTTCTTTCTTGTTTCTCCGTTCTTTCTTGTTTCTCCGTTCTTCCTACTCCACAGACCCTCACTCCCACCCCCTCCCCCCACCCCCCACCCCTTACCCCCCATCCCCCACCCTATTTCTCACACTCTTTGTCTCTGTCACTTTGTCTGCCTCTCTCTCTCTCTCTCTCTCTCTCTCTCTCTCTCTCTCTCTCTCTTTCTCTCTCTCTCTCTCCTTTTGTTGTTGTTTTTGGTAACCTTTGTGAACTTGACAAGGACATTGTGGATTCCAGAAAAACACAAGTTCTCTTATTCTGTGATATTACTTGTTGCTAACAGTGTCATCACTCTTTTGAAGGCTGTTTTACAGTGGTGAAACATCTCTAGAATGGCATTTTGACTCAATTGAATACCCATGATCTTCTTTAAAAAGCATGCCAAAATCATGTTGTCACAGCAATTTAGAAATATAATTAATTATATGTCTGTTTATACTGCATAGAAGGACTGACAATTCTTAAACGCATGAATCAAGTTCACAAGAGTTATCTCTCTTCTGATTTACCCCCTTACCCACCCCCATCCACCCACCCCCACAACTCACCCACTCCTACCCACCCAACCCCCACCCACCCACCCTCACTCCCCCCCCCCCCTCTCTGCCCCCCACCTCCACAACCCACCCAACCCCCCACCCCACACACACCCCATCCACACACCACCACCAACCCCCCACGCCCCCAACCCCCCACAACCCCCACCTTCCAATCCGGAAAAGCTTCCATAAATGTGCCTCACTAGTAAACTCGTCCAAGGAGAGGGGAGTGTGTATGCCAGCCAAGCATGCGGGGAAACACAAACTGGCAGGACAGAACATCTAACTGGCTGCATTTTTGTGAGGGTTTATTTTGAATCGTTGGATTCTTTTGTCATTCTGTTTACGAATCACTGCAAATTCACTGAGATTTAACCAACCAAGATCGCTTGCCAGTCAGATGCTGTTGCTTGCTAGCTTGTATGGCCCACCAGCTTGGCCGTCTTTCCACTCCCCTCTCCTCGGACAAGTCCACTAGTGTCACACAGAGTGTGGCTCATGATTTATGGAAGCTTTTCCCCCACCCCTGTTCTCTTATATGAAGTTTTAAGGTAGTAGTACCCAGTAAGTTAGTAACTACCTTTTTTTTTGTTAGTTGACATTTTTGGGTTCAATTTTCTCACCCAACAGGTTGTACTTTTAAAATGCTGTCTACCTGTGATATGTTTGCATAAATTGTGCTAATCACCTTTCCAATATGGCTGCCATTGCTACACATTTTTGCCAGTTTTTGAAACATAATACCAGAAAAGAAGCAAATGATAGAAAATTTTATGTTTGTACAGGAGCACAGTAAATAGGGTAGGTGTGAGGGAGTCCTGTCTCAATGTCACAGTGTGATTTGAAAACTTAATGAATTCAATGAGGGAAATGCCTGAGGGAGTGTGATGGTGGGGGAGGAAATACATTAATGGGTGTAGTCATTACACAAACCTTGCTTCCTTCTCCACCCTCCCTCATTTCTATCCCCCTTCCACCAGCATGATAACCGCACCCCACCCCCCACCCCACCCCCCACCCCCCACCCCCACCTCCACCCCGGCTCTTATGCCTAAAGAAATAATATTTGGCTGAAAAGCTGTCACTAAAATTTATTTTGTTTTGCTTTGTGAAAGGTGAAGAGATAGCAAAGGTGATGGCTTTGTTTTTTGTTTACTTTTCTTAAGTTCAACAGATAAATGCATGGTTGTAAATGCATGGTTTTTGTATTAAATTTAAAAAAGGAAAAGAAAAGGGGATCACATTCAATTAAGTTTTTTGCTTAGATTATTTATTTAATGCTCAAGAAGATGACAGAGATCATTGCAAGCCCATATTTTTTTGTTTATGAAATAGTATTTGTTGAATTATAACTATCCCATTTTGTTGTGATGAGGAGTTGTAAATTTTTTTGTGTGGACTTGACATTTGTTGACTTCATTTAGTGATGATATAATTATTGTCACCATCAACAGCATGATCTCCTGTTAGAAATTTGCTCTAGGTGGTTGTCTGGAAAGTTATCATACTGAAAAAGCCTTTTATTATTCATCTTTATTTTGTTTATAAAAAATTACATTTTACACAATTTATGTCAATATCATTCATTTCTATCCTATTGTTCAGATCTATAGGTCTGTTTAATTCTTGAGTGCTCTCAGTGTGAATGTGCCATTTGGAAAGATCTTTTTGACCAACATGCATTTTTAAAGAAGCGAGTATGAAAATTTTTGGAAAGGCTTCCATAAATGGGCGGGCCACACTAGTGGATTCATCAGAGGAGAGGGGTGTGGAAAGACAGCCAAGTTGGCAGGCCATACAAGCTAGCAAGCAACAGCATCTGACTGGCAAGCGATCTTGGTTGGTTAAATCTCAGTGAATTCGCAGTGATTCATACTAAGAACGACAAAAGAATCTGACAAGTAATTTTTTTAAAATGTAAAATCGCAGCCAATCAGATGTTGTGTCCCACCAGTTTGTGTTTCCCGCCAGCGTTATTGTCTTTCTCACACCCATCTCCTCGGACGGGTCCACTAGTGTGGCCCGTTAATGGAAGCCTTTCCAAAATGTTACAGGCAGACTCCAAGGTGACAAATGTTGTCTCACCATTTTGGGTTTTGACATGTTAGGTTCATGCAGTCTCTCATTTATGATCTCAGAATGCAACATATTACAATGAACAATGAAATTTAGAACTCTTGGAGAAAGGGTGACTGAAACAAAAGCCTAACTAATAATACATAATCAGGAAGAAGTCAAAACAAAGATCGCTGGGAGGTGTTGGAATCACAGGTTTAGTATGGAAACACGTTTCGGGCGTAGCCCTTCATCAGTTTAGTTGATGAAGGGCTACACCCAAAATGTTTGTTTCTATACTAAACCTGTGATTTCAACATCTCCCAGCGATCTTTGTGATCATTATTTGTTTTGTCTTCTGGAATCCGGTGGTCCATCTTTTATCTGCAGGTAGAAGTTATTTCTCAGCTTCTACTCGACATGTCTACAAATATGTCATCTTTGAACACAATAGAAATCTGCTTGGCTCTGTCTTGTAAAGTAATGTAAACAACAGACGATTGTTTTTTCTCTGCTTTCCATTTTCTTGCACATGTAGTTTGGGGAAATGGTTTTTAATGGTTTTGATTTTGATTTTGATTATGAGTTTCTTATCTGTTTGGTGGATGTGTGAAACTTTCAGATTTGGATTGAAATTTTTCTCTCAATATCCTGTTAGAATTGATAGAAAACTTGACTAACAAAAAGCATGATTTTTCAGTGACTATGACCAGAATACATTCAAATATCTGGTGTCATTTATGAACCTAACACAAAATGTCCTCTGGAACTTCCAAGCAAAGATGTTCCAAGACACACATGTTGTGCAGCATCATTGAAGCAATACAGGGGGTGACCCATGCAGTGGTATGTATGAACTGCAGAGCTTCAAGAAATTCAGCAACACATTTATGTAGCCTCTCTGAGTGGAGGAATTATGAATATTAACAATAATTTTTTGCAATTGCAGAGCCAGAGGAAAATGTTGAGCAGCCGGAAGAGGGGGAGGAATGGAGAAACTGTCCAGGGGGAGCAAGAATCCAGAAGACATGTAAATGTAAGTATCAGGGCCCATATTCACAACGGCGATTTATCGGCGATATATTTTAACCCCGATTTATCTATAAACTCAGACGATTCCAACTGCCTGTTCCGCTCTCCCTTGGCTGGAAACCAGTATATATAGCAAAGCGCAACCTAGGATCCTCTGACGAGCGTACCTTATCTAACCGATCAAGATAACGCGGGGCTAGGGGATAAATCGAGTGTTAAAAAGATAAATCGCCGTTGTGAATACGGGCCCAGAGCACCTCTTCCCAGATGTGTGTGTGTGTGTTTGTGTGTGAGCATGCATGTGTGTGTATATATGTACATGCATGTGTGTGTGTGTATGTGAGTGTGTGTTGTGCTTGCATGCAAATGCATGCATTTGCATGTGTGTGTGTGTGTGTGTTTGTGAATGCGCACATGTGCAGTACTGTACATATTCATAACAAAATAATGACATGTTTTCTTTATTCCTTTTCACTCTACACTTGCTGTTTCCTTCAGGTGCACATGCATAATCCTTGAAAAAAGAAAGAGAAAATCTTGTACTGTTCAATTAGATATAAAATGTTGTTTTGTGTGGTGATTACAGGAGATCTCTTTCAATGCCCTGTAACTATTTAGTGTGGTCTTTTACATATTCCACCAAACCCAGACTGCATTGAGATCACCTTGACCTGGCCTGTTAAAGTAGATCGTCTGTCAGCTTGTGGAAAAATTGTCTGGTGATGGCATCTGTCCAGCTACGGGAGTCAAACTCAGGCAGTAATTTACTCCTGTAGACCCACCTTTTCCTATCTGTAATTTGTGTCCTCTATGTGTATGGTGGTTTTGACATAGGCTGCAGCAATGCTTAATAACCATTTCTGTTTGTTGCCTATCCCATCTGTGTTAAATAGTCCGTGGTAGTCCACAGGGTCAGTTTGGAAATGATGTGTAGTATCATTCCTTCAAAGCTTTTATCCCCATTTTCTCATCCAGAATACTGAATAGTCTCTGAAAGTGGGGAATGTCACCTTGGTTAATCTTAACCCTCTGCGCGCCGTCGGCGGTCATAACCGCTTCGAGTTTGCCACAGACTGACAGTGACTGAGTGACTGCTGACGAAATCGAAGTTGAACCAGCCCAGTCCAAGATTCCGTCTGCGTGTGACCACTCATGGTTGCTGTGGCAAACTCGACCAAATCTTCCTCTGTGAAGCCATGGAATTCTTCTTCCGAGTCAGAATCGAACAATATTTCAAAGATTCGCTCTTCATCAGGATCGAGCTCAGCCATTTCTGGGCCAGCGTGTGCAATCGAAATCGCGCAGCAGCGTGTCTACCTCGATCGGTAATTTCTAAATTCGCGCATGGACTCTCCTCAACATGTGCCCGATGAGGTATCTAAATCAGATGCTTTTCATCTCTATTTCAACTAATAAAGTCGTTGACTTGATGGTCGACGAAACGAATCGCTACGCTGGTCAAGTG
>JAWQFJ010001266.1:20376-55376 GCA_034096865.1 Theodoxus fluviatilis
CGTTATCTTGATCGGTTAGATAAGGTACGCTCGTCAGAGGATCCTAGGTTGCGCTTTGCTATATATACTGGTTTCCAGCCAAGGGAGAGCGGAACAGGCAGATGGAATCGTCTGAGTTTAGAGATAAATCGGAGTTAAAATAAATCGCCGATAAATCGCCGTTGTGAATACGGGCCCTGGACGGATTTCCTTGACATTTTGCACACTTACTGGAAGTTAGGTCCGATTGAATGTATCAAATTTTCAGAATCGAGGTTTGAAAAGAAAGTGATTTTTTTTAAGGTGGTAACTCGAAAGCACCTCCCTAAAATGTCAATTGATGGAATGGCAAAAATGTAATTGACGGAATGGCGAAATCTCCAATGGCACATTTGGTAGAGCGTTGCACTCTTGGTCATGCGTGACCAGGTTCAATTCTGCGCTGAAACTTCTTTTTTCGAGAGGTTGTGGGTTCGAACCTGACCTGGTTTTTGACTCGCATGCGAAGCAAAAGTGAGTCTATGTACTCACCCGTTTCGTGCGTCCGTACAAACTTTAATGTTGGATTTTTCTCGGACACTATTAAGTCTATCAACACCCAATTTGGCATGATGGTGTAGGATGACAAGGCCTCAAAAAACATACATAGTGACTTGACCTTGCTTCAAGGTCAAGGTCGCAGGGGCCATAAATGTTGTCTAAAAACAGCCATTTTTCACATTTTCTCAATTTTCTCTAACGTTTTTGAGATTGGATACCTCACCTATATATGGTATATAGAGCAAAGTAATCCCTATCTTTTGATACCAGTTTGGTTGACCTTGCTTCAAGGTCAAGGTCACAGGAGCTCTTCAAAGTTGGATTGTATACATATTTTGAAGTGACCTTGACCCTGAACTATGGAAGATAACTGTTTCAAACTTAATAATTATGTGGGGAACATGTTATACTTTCATCATGAGACACATTTGGTCACATATCATCAAGGTCAAGGTCACTTTGACCCTTATGAAATGTGTCCAAAATGGGGTAGTGAACCACTAAAAGTGACCATATCTCATGGTAGAAAGTGCCAATAAGCACCATTGTGCTTCCTATGTCTTTAATTAACAGCTTTGTGTTGCATGACCTTGGATGACCTTGACCTTGGGTCAAGGCCACATGTATTTTGGTAGGAAAAATGTGTAAAGCATTTCTTAGTGTATGTCACTGCTAGGTGTAGTTGTTTGACCTTGACCTTAAGGGTCACCTGAAGGTCAAGGTCATGTAAAGGTCAAGGTCAAGCATGTGAGTCGTATGGACTTTGCCCTTCTTGTTGTGTTTTAGTGTGCGTGCGTTTTTTCCCCCTCTTTTCTCGAGAGGTTGCGGGTTCGAACCCAATCTTTTTTTTTCTTCTTTTTTTTAAAATGCCAAAACCTGGAGGTTCAGCGCCAGCAGTTTTTATTGACAAGGCCATCAGCCCATCACAAAAAAGCAGCAACAAAATTGTGATGAGTGTCAGATATTGACATACATGTAGAGCAATATAGCCTAATGCCCATCATATAGTATCCCTACCTTCCTCTAGTTTACACTTGCACTTTTTTAATGCATAATAAATGTACATAGCTCGAGATCTAGCTTGTCTTGCATTAAGTTCCTGCATCATGACTGAATACAATGGCAAGTTGTGTTGCTTAGGAAACTGATGCCTAAGAGTAAGAGCTATTTGGTTATCTTGTGTCAGAGTTCAAGGTCTGAAACAAGTTTAGAATTTTTATTTAGTCTGCCTTTACCTTCATGGTCCCAAGTTCTACTTTTGTTGTCTACGCTGCCTCAACTCTCTCTCCCATTGTCTGATTTTTCCCTTTTTCTTGCTGAGCATGTGTACTTTTTTTTGTCATTAGGTATGTACCTACCTTTTATCTGCATGCCTAAGAATTTTTTATGGGAAACTATTTTATTTCTATTCAGTAATGCAGGTTTTTTCATTGTTTCATACAACACACATTTTTGGGAATGCATTGAAAAAGGATCTATTGGGCAATATAAAGTAAAATAATAGATCAGGCAAATGTTAGATTTTTATTTATTCTGCCTTTATTTTGACAATTCATAAAGTTTGCTTACGATTCTGATTAATTCTACTTCATGATACTCAATCAAAATGTTGTACTTTTGAATGAGTATTTGCAGTGTATATGGAACTCATGAGTGATTTTGCAAATTCTCCAGCCAGACTTGTGGTGTGGTTACAGTTCCCAGGTTAGTACGGGTGTATGCAGACGGCATCTATGACATGTTCCACACCGGTCACGCACGGCAACTCATGCAGGCCAAAATTTCCATCCCCAACTGCTATCTCATCGTGGGAGGTGAGTAAGGCATGCTGCGATGTTTGCGGTCCTTGTAACCTCCTGCTCCTGCCAATTCCTGCACCTGCTCCTTTTCATGCTCCTCCTCATGCTCCTCCTCATGCTTCTCCTCATGCTTCATTTCATGCTCCTCCTGTTTCCCTTGCTTTTCATGCTTTTTCTACCATTTCAACTTTTGTTGCTTGTCTTGCATGCTTCTGCTTCCTTTCTTCGTTCTGATCCAGCTTGTGCTCTTCCTTCCTACTCTTCATCATTCACTACTGTCATCAAAAACAGAGAGAGAGAAAGGGAGAGAGAGAGAAAGGGAGAGAGAGAGAGAGAGAAAGGGAGGGAGAGAGAGAGAGAGAGAGAGAGAGAGAGAGAGAGAGAGAGAGAGAGAGAGAGAGAGAGAGAGAGAGAGAGAGAGAGAGAAAGAGAGAGAGAGAGAGAGAGAGAGAGAGAGAAAGGGAGAGAGAGAGAAAGAGAGAGAGAGAGAGAGAGAGAGAGAGAGAGAGAGAGAGAAAGGGAGAGAGAGAGAGAGAAAGGGAGAGAGAGAGAGAGGATTAACTTCTCGCTTGTGTATCTCAGCATCCTTTATTGCTTACTCATTTACATGTACAACCTTTTGCCTGTTGGGCTTCATCAGGTGATGTGGATGAGTACGTCTTGCTCGGTCGGCAGTTTTTCAATATATATATATATGTGTGTGTGTGTGTGTGTGTGTGAATGAAAGAATTATTTTTCTGTACACCAATTTATTTTTCATCTTGCTAGTCTCACTACACACATACATTCTGATAGATTTTCAGAGGGAAAAGAAGAATAGTATTTTTTTGTGAAATGCAGATGCTGCAATATCCTTTTTATTTTTTCTTTGAAAAGATTAGCCTTTTATTCATGACAGAAGTTGATTGATATACAGCACTAGTTTGATGTCAGTGTTGCTACTGCTGTTATTTATGATTATTTGGTCATTATTTTTAGTGTGCAATGATGAGCTAACCCACAAGATGAAGGGGAGGACAGTTATGGACGAGGTGGAGCGATATGAGGCCCTCCGCCACTGTCGCTACGTGGATGAGGTAGTCACAGATGCTCCGTGGACTGTGGATGAGGATTTCCTCGCCCTGCACAAGGTAGACCTTGTTCCCCTTCTTTTTCAACAACTCAGTAAAGAAACATTTCATCAAATTTCTTGAAGTCTACAAAGGGAACTTGTTTCATCCACAAAGCAAATGTAATTAAAATTGAAATATCATATCAGTAATTTGAAACTGTTAAAAATTGCTGGAAAGTTACAATGGGTTTTTGTCCTATACTGACAGCATTTTATGACATGAATCAATATGTGTCATTGTGTTCTTGTCAACATACTGCAGTTAATGCAGATGTTTCCTGGGAATAATGTGGAAGCTACTGTCTAAACTAGCTCCAGGCATCTCGCAGTGCTCATCTGAGAGTAAACCCCCCCAAGCAGTCTCCAATCATTTCAAGTCTTACTTCACTTCCTCCTCACTACAGTGATATCACTTTCACAGAGAACTACTTACTGAGTTTTTTTATCTTCTTACTTCACTTCCTCCTCACTACAGTGATATCACTTTCACAGAGAACTACTTACTGAGTTTTTTTATCTTCTTACTTCACTTCCTCCTCACTACAGTGATATCACTTTCACAGAGAACTACTTACTGAGTTTTTTTATCTTCTTACTTCACTTCCTCCTCACTACAGTGATATCACTTTCACAGAGAACTACTTACTGAGTTTTTTTTATCTTCTTACTTCACTTCCTCCTCACTACAGTGATATCACTTTCACAGAGAACTACTTGCTGAGTTTTTTTATCTTCTTGTAAAGGCTTTTTTCTTGTTATTGGCAAAGTCAGAACATTTGATTACAACAGAAATGGCAGGGGAAAAGTTGAAAATGGATGGCTGTCACATGTGGGAAAATGTCAGAGTTGTGCAATTAATGCAACCAGATGAGCGGACTTTCCCACCATTTAATGTTTTTTCTACAAAACAACTCTCATTAGACATTTTTGAAACTTCCTTGAAATTTCTGATGTGTCTCAGCTGTAATCCGGACCATATCAATGTCAAGTTGGTCTTCTAGGTTTGTTAGGTGTGTGTTTGCGTATGCGCTTGAGTGTGTGTGTGTGTGTGCGTGTGTGTGTGTGTGTTTTGCTAAATTAGCAAGATACTCTTTTCACATATGCCCTTGATATTTACTGAATGGCAGTGACATGTAGTTTATTTGATCGAATACTCATGTATTATGAAGCATACGTGAAACTTTATTTAATCAATCAATGTGATCTTTTTATTTTTTTCATGAAATGATGCTGGAAATCAGTTGTTAATTTTCTTGTGATGATTTGATTTCTCTCATTCTTTAGTGCTTCAATTGTTACTGCAAATTTCAATCTATCATTGATCTGTATGTGTGAAAATGAAATTTGATTGCCACCACATATCAATCGATATGTTAAATGAAAATTGCTTGTTGACTTTGACAACTGTGAACAAAGCAAATTGCTGTTATTGATGTTTAAATTAGCAGAATTCATGTGGGATTTTTTTTACTCACATGCGAAGCAAAAGTGAGTCTATGTACTCAGCCGTGTCGTCCGTCCGTCCGTCCGTCCGTCCGGGCGTAAAAAACTTAAACGTTGGATTTTTCTCGGAGACTATTAAGTCTATCAACACCAAATGCGGCATGATGGTGTATGATGACAAGGCCTCAAAAAACATACATAGTGACTTGACCTTGCTTCAAGGTCAAGGTCACAGGAGCCATAAATGTGGTCTCAAAAACAGTCATTTTTCACATTTTCCCAATTTTCTCCCACGTTATTGAGAATGGCGACCTTAGCTACAAGTGGTATATAGGTCAAAGCAAGCCCTATCTTTTGATACCAGTTTGGTTGACCTTGCTTCAAGGTCAAGGTCACAGGAGCTCTTCAAAGTTGGATTGTATACATATTTTGAAGTGACCTTGACCCTGAACTATGGAAGATAACTGTTTCAAACTTAATAATTATGTGGGGCACATGTTATACTTTCATCATGAGACACATTTGGTCACATATCATCAAGGTCAAGGTCACTTTGACCCTTATGAAATGTGACGAAAATGGGGTAGTGAACCACTAAAATTGACTATATCTCATGGTAGAAAGTGCCAATAAGCACCATTGTGCTTCCTATGTCTTGAATGAACAGCTTTGTGTTGCATGACCTTGGATGACCTTGACCTTGGGTCAAGGTCGCATGTATTTTGGTAGGAAAAATGTGTAAAGCATTTCTTAGTGTATGGTGTCATTGGTAGGTTTAGTTGTTTGACCTTGACCTTGAAGGTCACCTGAATGTCAAGGTCATATAAAGGTCAAGGTCAAGCATGTGAGTCGTATGGGCTTTGCCCTTCTTGTTATATTGGTCAGCATCCTGTTTTTGAGGTTCCTTATAATTTTGGATGAGTGTGTGTGTGTGTGTGTGTGTGTGTGTGTACGTGCATGCATGTGTGCATGCATGCATGTGTGCATGTATGTGTGTGTGCTCATGCATGCATGTGTGCATATGTATGTGTGTGTGTGTGTGCGCAGATCAATTTGACTGATGTTGTAGTCTACAGAATTACTTTAGTCTATTTTTTCTCTGACTTAGATTCTGTTTCTGAGCTTCTCCAACATTATGAGTGATTGTTTTTTCTCTCTCCAGATTGACTTTGTTGCCCATGACGACCTGCCCTACACAACAGGCACCCAGGAGGATGTGTACAAGGATGTCAAGGCGAAGGGAATGTAAGGAACTAAGCATTCATTCAGTCATTCATTTCTTTTGAGTGCTTAGCACACCTGAATGTTTTTCCCAACTCTCCATACACACAGAACAAAGTTTTGACCACCATGTATTTTAAACCGTTGCCTTAATCTCACCTTATGAGAACCCAGCCAGCCTTGAATCACTCTTCTTACATCTGGTCCATTCTACTCATTCCCATGATCAGATGGCCTTTACCTATGAAATACTTTGCACTAAACAGCCCAAGGCAAAACAGACAAAATAAAACTTCACCAAAATGGCAACAGTTGACATTAGAAAATGTTGGGAGAGGGGAAGGAAGAGTTTCAAGGACAGGCAAGATGTATGATTTTCCATGTGCAGGTTCCTTCCTACCCAGAGGACAGAGGGCATTTCCACCACAGATGTCATTGCCCGCATCATCAAGGACTACGACATGTATGTGCGGCGCAACCTGTCCCGAGGATACACAGCCAAGGAGTTAAACGTCAGCTTCATGAAGGTGGGGGAATGTGATGTAACATCAAGCTCATGAGATGAACTTCCCCCCTTTAAATTACTGGTAAAAAGGTGGTCCGAAGAACATTTTAATTTGATTTTTACTTGGCTGACTCAATAGTATTTGGGGGGGATGGGGTGGATAGGCAATGTTTCCCATGGGATTTGCATTCCAGACATGGGTAAAACATTGCCGTTTGCATGTAAGGAGTCATCAACACACATTCAGATGAGAGTTTAGTGCTGTCAAATATTTTTAACCATCCGAGTGCCATGAACCGATCTGGTCGGTTCAAGAATCATTGCCAAGTTGCTTGAACCGACCTGGTCGGTTCAGAATTTTGGTGGTTGATAAAGATATTGTGGTGTTCTTAAAACGGCAGATTATATCATTTCTCAAAATAATATTCATTTTGGAAGAAAATAAACACATATTTGGACCCACAAAAGCGCTTGTTATCGTTTTCTCCCCCATTTCGCTCACGGAGGGCAACGTCAACAAAGATGGCGGCGTGCGTTCACTTCCGCGAATGTGCAGAGCATCAATTACAACGAATCTCGTATGATTCAGAGATTTTCAAGAACAATCTAGTCAGAATCTAAGTTTGAAAGGGTGTCATAAACAATTTCAGCACAGTATGCGCTTGTTTTGAAAAATATTTTCATAGAATTAGCATACTGGTTGCCATTGCGCATGTTGACGTTTATGATCTAAACAGAGGAGACGAAGCAATACTTGTGATCTACGTAGCCAAAACCGTGGCAGCACAGTAATATTTCCTCTGAGACACAGGTTTTCATTGGCTGAGTAACTGATCATGGAAAGACGGCTCTAGAAATAGCAATCCAATACGGAAACATACTGTAAACAAAGCATGCGCTCGACCGCCCACAATGGCGGATCAACCGAGTACGTCTGACGAGAGTGAACGATTACGATGTATACAAAGTGCATTTGAGATTCTTGCTGCTGTAATAGATAGCAAAGACAATCCTGATGTCGAGATTGAGGATAACGACAATGATTCGGACTTCAATCTCGGAAAGAAGGAAAGGATATGTGTTGTCTGCAGTCCATCCACCAGAGGGAAAGGCAGGAAGAGATCGAGAACCTATACTGTCCAGGATGTAACGTGGGATGCCATTTGGCCTGTGAGCCAAAGTTGGAGCACTACAGAAGAATTCCAAAGTGTGGCAGACGAGAGGGAGCTTGAGAGGAAGAGGATGACTGAACAGTCTGTTGATAGTGGCATATCAGAATTGCCTTATTCTGACCTTGGCTTTTTGAACTCTGATGAACTCATTGCTGAGTCAAAGTTGCTCATTCCTGTCTTGATATTTTGCATGTTGAAGCTCTCAGCAGGAAGGAAAGTGACATTTAATCCTTTGATTTTTCACATTTGCATGCTTCTATAATAGTCTTAGATTACATGCTACAACACTGTTTTTTAAAAAGTATACTCACCAGAAGTAGCTTATATTATTGTTGACACATTTCTGATTTGATATCAACTCAACAAAGTTTCTTTATCATGAATGTAAAAAGTGAGGTGTGTAGATAGTGATACTTTTTTATTTCACCTTTATTCATTTCCTTACAATTTCATCCGGGTTTTGCTGACATATTATGTATTTGAATGCTTATGTTGGCCAAAATTATCATGTACCCCAAAATTAACAGAAAACATTCCGTGGGCACTCATAATATTTGAATCTTTTCCAAGTTTCTTGTAGCCAAGCAATGCTCACAGATTTTTTTTTCTTGGGTAGGATAATGTTTTTGCTTGCTTGTCAAGTGCTTTTTGTCACCCTTCTTCCATATAAAAGTGTACCTTGGTAGGTGGGTAGACGACTTCGATTTTAAAAAATAATTTAAAGCTGCATTCCAGAAGTGATTTCTATTTGCCATAAATATATATGTCATATTTCTGGTAATATACATATAGTTCATTCAATAAGCTCTCTAGTGATATATAGTTTGTATGTGTTATTTCTGCATGTTGTATGCTTATTTGGTCATTTGGCACATGACCCGTGAACAGGAAAAAACGGTGACATTCGGGCACTAATAGTCTGACACCCGGAGGGTTAAAGTAGTGTCAGTTGTGCTCACATATTTGCATAGTTCTTAACCTTTGTCATTTTTGTTTTCTCTCGGATGCAAAAATCTGTTCCTGAGAAAGATTTGATAAGACGTTTTGCCTGCTCTGGCAAAGTAGGACATTTTTCCACTTTATCTTAGCAGGAAAGGAAAACGTTACTGGTGGCTGTATGGTATATGATTACCAAGCAATACAGACATACATCTCTAGCTATTCGTTCTCAAGTGAATCTTGGAATTCAACATTACTTTTCCACTTTTGGTCTACAAAATTGGCAAGGTAGACCAAATATCTCAAGAACGTTTTCAGCTTATGTTTAGAGCACTGGGACATTTTAGCTGGATGAATTGTATCTGGTTCTCACTTGAGGTCTTGAACTAATTCTTTCTATCCCCAGTGAGCTGTTGACTCTGTATTGGGAATTTCCACAGATGGATGATGTGTGTCTATGTCTGTGTGTTCAGGAGAAGCGGCTGCGCATGCAGGACACGTACGAGCGGATTGAGGAGAAGATCAAGGACAAGGGGAAAGTCATCATGGACAAGTGGAAGAACTCGGTGGACAAGGGCAATGAGTTGCTGCACAAGTGGGAGGACAAGTCGCGGGAGATCATCAGCAACTTCCTTCACTTGTTCCACAACGACGGCAGAATTGTGAGTGCTCCCTGTGGATACACAGCTTGAGTTGTGTACCTGTACTTGATAAAGCTTTGAAGTGGGACCAAAGCATATCAAAGAAATTTTCTCATTTGGGGTGTTATTTGGTTGTAAGACAGTTGAATGGACAAGTTGGTAGATGGACAATAATGTGTGTAACAATTAAAGGTCCCAGATTAATAGGTGAAGTGAATTTGTGCATTTTACTCATTATGTAGATGTAAGTGGCTTTTACATACATAGCATTTGCATTTGCATTCTAAATTGCAGCCAGTACAATTATTTGCGAGATGGCCTTTACTACGTCGATTGTTTTTGTTTTTCTTAAAGAGTAATGAGTATGAAACGGTCAGCAAAGAAGAAATTCTTGATTCCCACTGAACTGACAGTTCCTTGGGAAAATACTTTTGCTTGCACACAAGAGTGGAAACTAGCAAAATGTGAAGAAATGTGTGCCATTGGAGGGAATGGCGTTGCCAGATAATGCCTGGGGAAGTTGGTTGTTGGGGTGTTTTGGCAAATTGAATCTGTCAGTAGGTTTTTGTTTGGACCTGTTGCTAAGTCTTCAGAAGTGAGCCAAGCTGTGAGCTTGGGCGGTGGGTCTTACAGTGTTGTTTGAACACAGGAACAGGGCAGGTCCGAATGATTTGATTCCGTCCCTGTTGGGCCCTGCATCCTGTTTGGCTGCTTATGGCCTCCCATGGCTAATGGTTACAAGGAGGACCTTGGAATCCCAGCAGCCAGGGTTTCATGCCAATGCCAACAAGGCTCCAGCCACATGTTGTTCTTGAAGTCTTAAAATGGATGGGTCTTTTTGAGGAGGTTGGATCGACATGTTGCAGTGAATAAAGAAAAAAAGGCACTAAACGACACATTGTAGAACAGTGGCAGTCACACAAGGGGAGGTCTTATCCTGAAAATTCTACTTTGTCGTTTTCACTCAAAACAGCAGTTGATGGCTAAGCTAAAACTGAAGAATAAATGAACAAAAAAATTGAAAAATAAACCCAATCTTTCACTGGATATACAATGTCTGGAAGTGATTATGTCTGTATTTTTAACCATAGACAGGACAGATGGATGAAATCAGTTCATGTAGAGATGTCAGTAGCTCTGTAGTGTGCATGGAATCAATGTATTTCATTTGCAAAGCAATATGTCTTTGTTGTTAATTGTCATTCCTGTTGTATTGGGGTTGTTTGTCATATTTTTACTTTTAAAATATTTTTCATACATACATTTTTGATTCTTTTTTTCAAAACGGTTCATGCTGAAATGAATCCCCTTCTCTCTCTCTCTCGTCCTACAGTCAACATGGATTGCAGAGGGCAAGGAACGAATTGGGCGGGCCATCTCCCCCCCGCTCTTTTCTGAGGACTGCCCCTCCCCCTGCTCCAGTGGGACAGCATCCCCACCCCTCAAGAGGGGACGGTTCTCTCCAATAGACCCAGAGGAGGACGACGATGAAGAGGATGATTTCTCGGATGCAGAGGAGGGACTGTAGAGAGGCTGACTTGAGTCTATATTGCAGTGTTGCAGTGCCAAGAGACTTCTTGCACTGTGGTTGGTAGTAGACTCGGACAGATGGCTGGTTGCCGGTCAGAAAGGCCTTGCACTTTGTAGAAGTTTCTGGTCGTGGAGCATTGGAGTCAAAACCAGAGGATTGCTACTTAGTCTTGGGCCAATAGGGTTATGCCTAGCTGGATCCCAAGACACTCCAGCCATGAGGGAAAGTCCTTTTCCTTGAACTCTTAGTCCCTCCTACCCTCCTCATGTATCGAATTTCCCTCCAGCTCTCTGCCAACATTTTCTCCATGGCCCACTTGTCCTCCTGAGTTGAGAAACAAAGTTGCCTGACTCTGAATAGCAGTGGAAACGTAACTGATGAGAACTGCCATGATAGCCAGTGCAGTCTACACTTCACCTTGCTTGTGTGTGAACTAACACTGAAAAAAGAATTGTACATATTTAAAAATCTGCAAATAGCAGAAGCAGTGCCTCAGCTGCTCTGAAGAGTTTTAAGATGTGAAAACTCACAGGAAGAAAAGTTTTTATATGAGGGCATTGTTACCATGCTAAACATTCCAAGCATTTTCAGTATAAACTGGATGTTTGAAAGTAAGTAATGTTAACTGGAATCAAACACTAGACTGTCCAAAGTCTTCATCACCATGACAGAAGACACCAACACACACTGCCCTGTAAGCAAATAATCTAAGTGATTGTTTTCATCTGTCAATTTACACACTGATTGATCTAGCCATATCTCTGGAGGATCTCTGACTGTCCTGGTGTTTTTCAGAGCCTCTTTGCAATCAGCAATTGTACAAATAATCGGTGCATTTAACCAGTGTTCTCCTGAAGCATAGTCAGTGCAATGGGCAATTGAATAGGGAAGCCGTTTGTCTTGCATTTTAGGGTTTTACAGCAGAACCACTTTTGCCTGAGGGACAGATTTTTGATGGTCTGCTTACATGTGTACATATCTAGCAGTTGTGCAAGGAAGCTGCTGTGCATGTTTGTTTCCGGTGAGCTGTGGTGAGTGAAAACATCAGCTCTTCCTCATGCTCTCATCCCCAGTGATGGCCGTCTGCTTGTTCTTTGTTCTTCAGTCCTTGCATGCCCATGTAATATAGCTTTACCCCCTTTTAGTTCTTGCCAAGAAACACTTGATCTGCATATCTTTTTCCTTTTTTTCTCTCTTTTAAATTGGATGCCTTTGACAGTTAAATGAATAGTAGTCAACTGTGTTTGTGTATAGTTGAGAATGAGAGGGGAAAACCCAAATCAACACTTGGAATTTCAGGAAATTGTGGAATTGCAAAAGACTAGCCATGCAATAAGAATATCTGCATATTCAACTGAATGATATGTATACTGTTACAGACAATAAGGCATTATTCTTGGAGGTCAGTTGCATCATAACTCTTGTATGATAAACAATAATGTGAGAGCCTTTGTACATTTGATTATCCAATGACAAGACAGCAATGCATTTTGTTTAGGAGGTCTACACATATGAATACCAGAAAATCTTGTAATGTCTGTCCTGGTAGATTTTTAATTGTGTTCAAATGCTAGAATACTTCCTTGCCATTTGACAGTGCAAGCAGTCATCAGATGACAAGGCTTGAAGGTCTGCTGCCAGACTATTTCGCACAGTGTTGATGTTTTTATAATGACAGTGGCTTGCCTAGTCCTAGTACCACATAGACTGCACTCTACAGATTTGCTGCTGCACTTTGATTTGTGAGGGCAGTATGACAAACAACTTCAAGCAAAAGAAAATACCACTGTCATAAATTTGCATAATGAATTTGGTTGTGGATGATTCTGAAGCTCATTTATACAGTTACAATGGCAGTCTTAGGTCAATGCAGCATTTGAAAAGAAGCGTCCAGTCTTCCGTCACGTTCTCTTTTGCTCCTGTTGCCAGCAGCCCCTTTGTAGTTTAGTGTCTCCACTACATGAAGATGAATGCAAGCGATATTCCAGTTGTCCCGTGGCAAGTTGCTAGTGCTATACCCTTTTCCTGTACTCGTGTCTCTGTTTGGCGCACTTGATCTCGCTTGTGTGTGCATACTCCCTTATTTATTGCTTACTTGTTTAGTCAACATTGTGATAGAGGTGCTATGTAGTTTTGCACTCTTTATTTAACACCAGTTGTTAATATGTGATTATTGTACTAAGCCCTGCTGTAGAGGCATGTCCAAGTTGTAAGAAACTGAATTAATGTACCAGCTATGCAAAGTTTGATTGCTTTAATGAAAGACTGTTTTTGTGGGCATTTCATTTTCTCTCTGTCTCTCTATGGAGGTAAGTTATACTTGGGCCCGATTGGTTTGTCTTACTATTGGGGGTTGTAGTTGAATCTGATTAGTCTAGTCTAACAATGAAATGTTTTGAATGCCATTAACACAGAGTATTACGAATCCAATAGTTCATTTGGATGTATGATTTATTGGATGTTCTTTTCAAAGGCTCTGCTGCATGATAGTAAAATGAATCTTCACACTGTCGAACTTGTTGTTGTTGCATTATTTTTTACCCATCTCTGTATGAAACTCTCATCATTTAAACTCATCTGTGGCCTCAGTCATCGCATCTATGGAACTTTTAAACAAGGGTGTGCTAGTGAGTAAATTGTGAACAGCAAATTGTCCCAAAAGAAAAGGACAATCTTTCAATACTTTGAGAGTCCTTGAAACAATAAGCAACGCTACCTAATCAATTTTAGCTTTGGCACAAACCTGAAGATCACAATATCTATCTTTATTTGGCAATGTGCAGTGCAACTTGTGCTATGATGTTGTGTAGCAGGTACATACTTGTTCTTGCATGGATGGCACAATTTTAATGTATTTGCATAATTCTTATGAAAGATTGACAGGACATTTGCTTATTGCTTGCATTTATTCTGTTAGTCAAGATTCTGTGGCATCTTCATGCTACTTGGAATTCCAAGCATTGATTAAAACCCTAATGGACACTGACAGTGGTAATGAAATATGAATGCTTGACAGCTGAGCTTATTATGATTTTGAGTGTAGCATTAACAGAGAAAAATGGCCAGAGGGGACCAAAGGAACAGAAACAACCTGTCACCTGCCAGCACGACACATATCGGATGGGCTTAAATGCATGATGGCTTCTGCTTTTGGACTAAGGGAAACCACAAGCTGTGTCTGTGCAGGAAACTCGCTGTATAATTGCTGCCATAATACATACATGTACATGACTTACCTGTTGTCATCCCACTCGTGTATTCAAAAGTTTGACAGTTTCAATGTCACGTTTTACTCAACACTCCAGTTCCATGTACACAATGCTTACGTTAGATCTGCCACAACCCCTTATAGGAAAAATAACGAGTTCTCAGCGATGGCAATGGGCGAGGAAAACACAAGACGGCATGGCATGGTGGTCCGTGTTGATGAAGACGGTGGTACTGGTGCCAAAGTTGAGACTGCAGACTCGGGGGATGTGGATAGCACACTTGACCTGGTGTCACTTGAGCTAGTGGGCATGGAGTTCGATGCTGCGCAAGGTTTCTTCCTACCCAGGAGTAAAATCGGATTCCTGTGAGGGCAGCAACGGCACATGGTTATGCGATAAACCCTTGTATGCTGCCACAAACCAGCATCAGGTTGGAATTCTCCCCAGGGAGTAGAGTTTATGCCTGTATCTGAGTGTGGGCGTCTTTTCTTTCTGCTACTGTTTGTCGTCAGGTGCCAGTGAAGGATGGATGAAGAGACCCAGTGATCAAGAGGGAAAGTGTAAACCGATTTGAGACAGAGGCAAGGGTAATACGTTGCTGTATACAACCCCGGTGTGGGTTCAGGGTAAGAATTGACCCACCGCGTCTCCCTATGCGATTCGTAAGAGGCGAATAACTAGGGACTCCGTGACTGGATTACGTTTACTCTAAACTGTTCTGGTGATCTTCGTGCTTGATGGCCTTACATAGCCTACAAAGGCTGATAGGCCGTAAAACACCATCCATCCATCCATCCATCCTGTATACAACCTCACCTGTACCTTTTTTACCTTCACTGCAGCCCGAACTCTAGTAAGCTGAGCCTGGTTCAAAGAGGACAGACCGCAGCTGTGTTCAGATCAATGGGGGCTGCATTGCGCTTGAGTCCTTTCCCGTCACGGACAGCAAACGTTGATCCTGGAGCTGTTTGACTCCATCTCTAATGGCTGTTCCCCTGCAAGTGTGATCAATGGCCGCTTGTTTTCGGCTGGCTGCCAGTACGCCGCACTTCTGCAGAAGTGTTGAGAGCAGTTCTGGAGCATCGGAGGGTTTCTCCAGCTCTTTGTTGTCAACGGACGAGCTCTGAAAGGAGGGTTCGATTTGGAAACCTGCTACCTTCAGTTCCCACCAAGTCACGGCTAATGAAGTGATGTTTCAGAAAGAGCGCTTCGATTTCTGACACTCCTGATCATACAGGTGTTTAGCCAGACAGGCAAAAGCGCGCGCGCCTACACGCACACAAACACGCTAACACACGCACACACACACACAGACATCACGCACACACACATGCACACACACACAGACATCACACACACACACACACAGACATTACACACACGCACACACACACCACATTTACAGGGTGGTCCATCGATGTCCCCAGTAGCGCCGAAGATGAGACTGCAGCTCGGACCCCGACGCCCACAGCCCGTGGCAGTGGTCTAGACAGACTTGTGTACAGAGCACTTAGCACGGCATTACGCCGTTTTCACTGCCTCTTGCCCTCAAGGAAAGCAAACGTTGATCTTCCTAACCGTTGACTTCCACTCTACTTGCTGTCCTCCAGGCACTGGGATCGATGATCAGTGGTTCCTGGCTGGCTGTCTCCATGTCCCATGCCGTCAAGGTTGCTTTTGAGCGGTCCTTGTAGCATTTGGGGGATCCCCCAGCTCTTTGTTTTTCATCGACAGGCTCAGAGCAAAAGATGTGTTTGTATTCCATTCTCACTATCTGGCGCTCCCAGTGAAGCTCATGTTTCATAATTAGTATAAATAGCCACACACAAACACGAGCACAGCGCGCGCGCACGCACACACACGCGTACGCACGCTGCCCACCCACCCCCCCCCCCCCCCTCTCTCTCTCTCTCTCTCCCTCTCTCACACACACACACATCCACGCACGTATGTACACACGCACGCGCGCACACACACACACACACACACCCTTACGCCTTTCGACCTCATTACATACTTTTTAATGACGTTGCATATATTGCGCAACATTATTATCTGATGGCATCGTCTCTCACTCAACACCTCCATCCGCTCCTGCATATTCTCACGCAAACACGCACGCTGCATGTCAGGTGATGACATGTAACCAGCACGTTCGCGATTGATGGCTGATAAGATGTCATCATGCACATCACTGGTGAGATCATGACGTCATGCATTCTGGTATACCGGTACTAGAGATAATGAACGAAGTGCCTCTGGCGTAACAGAATGGATGTCATGATGTCCAGGATATCAGAGCACAACAACTCCGGATGACTTCTTTGAACTTTGACCCTTGACTCCATTCAGATAATAAGATCTACATCTCTTTCCTTCCTGTCTCGCGATCACCACGTGTTATTTCCGATTGCTATAAGTACATGTAGTACGATTAGAATTGGAAAGAAGTTATCACAAACCATGTGTCAAATCACGACACACGTATATAGATAGACCTAATGACTGATGCATTGAGGGTTATGATGCTGAATGGCTAACGGACCTTGGACTGGGCGAATGCAGAGCGCGATCGAGAAGACTTGCTGATGGCAATCTTAGTAACGTGGGTTGCGACTGTGGAATTGTTTCTTGAACAACACAAAACGGCTCGGACAGTAAAGATAGAATTTCACATACATGTAGAGACGTATTATCCGTAGTTAGGGTTCTGACCACTTTGCCCCCTGATCACTGGGCCGCTTGGTCAATAATTCACTCTTCAATGTGCAATGAATCAGTTATGGCACTTGTCAGAGTACTGTCATAACTGGTGTTACAGTATCTCAGAGCTGGTGCATTCTGCCCGCCTTCTGGTTTGTCTTCTCACTGCCAGTTGGGAAGTGTTCGCTCCCCCCAATGGTCAGAGCATTGCGGACAGAGCGGATTACGTCTTAGATATTGGTGTTCCCCATGGACAATGGATAATACAAGTGAGATTTCGAAACGTCTCATGTTTATTATCATAATAATAAATTGTCATACAAAGAGCATGCAATCCCTTTAATAGGTGACGAGTTTGTTGACAGTTTGTAACAATTATTCCAACCATAGGGTGCATTTTAATGTCGATGCTCCTTCCCTTTTCTCAGCCCCCCCCCCCCCCCCCTCCACCCCCACCCCACCCTTACCTCCCCCCCTCCCAGCCCCTCTTTCTCTATCTCCCCCTGCTCCCTCCCCCCTCCCCCTCCCAACCCCTCCCAACTCCACCCCATATAACTCCTATCTTCGTTGCTTCAAGACGAAATTTCAACGTGTAACACTTGGAATCTCTGCAATCTTCCTACGCACGTGCAAAAGGACTACAGTATCTAATTTTATCCATCCTCAGTGCCACCTTTTGACAGGAAGATCAGATCCTCATGATCCAATCTATCTCCCAGTCCCGAAGAGCACGCTTGGCACGGTTCCGCTCTCGGCTGCGCTCCACGCTGCGTCTGTGACGCGAGGGCTCGGTCACGTGACTGGAGAAGGGTGCCGCAGCGAAGCGACTCCATTTTGGGCACGTGCGTCTGGCCCAGGGGCGGGTTTCAAAATGCGAAGATCTCGGTAGATCTACGTAGATCTCGCCCAGGGGCGGGTTTCAAAATAGGTAGTCGATCTTGGTCGCAAGATCTTGCTTCGCAGTAAGAGCTAGCTAAAAAAGAAACCACCCAACGTGACTAACTAATGCGCATGCGTAGACGTCACGACAAGAGGTGAACTAGCCACATTTCAATGGCCGACGTGTTGCCGGTTCATTCAGAAAACGCTCTATTTCGAGATACTAGCAACCCATCCAAAGAAAATAAAAGCCATGCACAGCATTAATTTATCAAAGGTGTATGTTGAATGCATTAATAGATCGTGAAACCTCCTACAGTTTACACATCGAATGCAGGTCAACGCATCCACGCCGAACTTTTGTCTCGAATCTTAAAAGCTAGGCACCTCTCAAGCTGCCTCGCTCAATCTACGCTCGTCTACGATTGGCTCGCTAGCAAGCAAAGAATGAAACTGCCCATTCGGCGAGATCTACGTAGATCTACCGAGATCTTCGCATTTTGAAACCCGCCCCAGGTGGCGTTGTATCTTGGGGATCACGTGGTCCTTGACTTCATCGTTGGGGTAGTGGAACTCTACGTGGTTGACGTTTTTGTTGTATATCATCAGAACCTGAAAGTGCGGAGGCAGACGGTATATCTGTCGTCACAAGATGCATTGTTCATGGCTGACAAAGCTGTGTGCATGATGAGGTGATAATATGGCATCGTCACTTCAACTTGATTAAACACCGACTTCTTGTGGACTCGCGGATGCAAAGCGTTCCCATACGCGCAAATAATAAGCATTGCATTTAATATTTGTCCAGAACGCGTTGCCCTTCATTTAATCAGCTACTTGATTATACATACTAACTCACATTATTGCATTAATTATTTCACTTGTTGCTTAAATCTCCAGAGTCGTAGTTCTTAGAGTGTTTCTGTAGCTTGATCACAAGAATCTCGAGCAACGAGAAATGGCTTCAGGAATCGGGAACTTTGCTTGTCAGCTCTGTCAACCGCCTTATAGAGAAGATTACACATCATGCATGCACATTTAGATTTTTTTTCAAATAGCGAAATATTCCTTTTAATACAATATCATGATCATCATCATCATTGTCATTGTGGTCATCGTCATTTTTTGGTCATCATCATTATTTTGTCATCGTCATCATCATCATCATCATCATCATCATCATCATCATCATTGTCGTCGTCGTCATTATCATCATCATCACCATCTTCAAAATACCTTCAGGGTGTCTCGAAGTACACTGACGTCAGCCTCGATGTTGACCTTGACCTTTCCCCTGGCACGGAAGGCCATTTCCTGTTGGATGACCTCAAGCAGAGGTGAAGGGTTGCCATGTGCACTGAATACCTTCTCTTCCTGACTCTTCTGGGCATCGGGCTTGTACTTGGAGTCCAGGGCCCGTACTGAAAGTGGAGACACGATGGAGGTTGGTGGACTCTGTTAACTTCGATGTCCACAGAGTTTGTTCCCTGCATGAGGTTCTGAAACTGTTTCTACTTGCTGCAAGATTTCCACTCTGAAAACTAATTAGGACGTACTCATTGTTGAAAAACAGAACTGTAGAAGTTGTCAATAAACGTCTGTCGTTACACCAAGTTATATTTCTCGAGTCTCTCTCTCTCTCTCTCTCTCACTCTCTCACTCTCTCACTCTCTCACTCTCTCACTCACTCACTCACTCACTCACTCACTCACTCACTCACTCACTCACTCACTCACTCACTCACTCACTCACTCACTCACTCACTCACTCTCACTCTCACTCTCACTCTCACTCTCTCTCTCTCTCTCTCTCTCTCTCACACACACACACACACACACACACACACACACACACACAGATACACAAACACACACACACACATGAACACAAACACACACTAACACTCATACACGCACACACACAGACACACACACACACACACGTACACATAACACACACACAGACACATACGCACACATAAACATATAAACACACACATGCGCACACACTCACACACGCACACACACACACACTCATACACACAAGAACACACACACACACTCACGCGCGCACACACACACTCACGCGCGCACACACACACACACATAAAGACGCACACACACGCACACACTAATACACATACACACACAGACAGACGCACACTCTCTCACCCACACAAAAAACACACACACACACACTCATAAACACACACACATTCACACACACACACACACACGCACACACACACACACACACTCACACGCGCACACGCACACATTCACACACACTCACACGCATGCGCACACACACACACAAATGCACACACACACACATTCACTCACGCACGCACTCACACGCGTGCACACACACACACACACACACACACAGACACACACACACACACACACACACACACACACACACACACACACACACACACTCACACGCATGCGCACACACACACACAAATGCACACACACACACATTCACTCACGCACGCACTCACACGCGTGCACACACACACACACACACACACACACACACAGACACACACACACACACACACACACACACACACACACACACACACACGAAACCACATAATAATAATCACTGATCATAAGCTAGTTTTATATAAATTTCCTGTTATCATGATGCAGTTAAACCACTTTTATCTCCCCCTTCTGGAATAAATGTAGATTTTGACTCGGTCTCTGTCTCTCTGTCTCTGTCTGTCTGTCTGTCTGTCTGTCTGTCTGTCTGTCTGTCTGTCTGTCTGTCTGTCTGCCTGCCTGCCTGCCTGCCTGCCTGCCTGCCTGCCTGCCTGCCTGCCTGCCTGTCTGTCTGTCTGTCTGCCTGCCTGTCTGTCTGTCTGTCTCTCTGTCTGTCTGTCTCTCTGTCTGTTTGTCTGTCTGTCTGTGTGTCTGTCTGTGTGTCTGTCTGTCTGTCTGTCTGTCTCTCTGTCTCTCTGTCACTGTCTCTCTGTCTCTCTGTCTGTCTCTCTGTCTCTCTGTCTGTCTGTCTCTCTCTCTCTCTCTCTCTCTCTCTCTCTGCGTACTCTGTTTGGTGGTGATGTAGCTGATGTGGTGAATGCCTTATCTTTGTGTTCACCACGAAATGATATGAGCAACGAGAAAGACACAGGGGTTTTGCTTCGGCAAATCAAGACATTTCTGTTCTCTAATCTCTCGTTGCCCAGGTGTAACGGGTCTGCTCTACGAGAAAATTATCCTGTGCAGCAGCGGAATGAATTTCAAAACAAATAATTATGATGTTGAATTCCCCCCATCTACCTCGGAAACCAAATGTGTTGCAGACCACTCCCGAATCCAGATTGCAGCCTACTCAAAATACAGAAGCACGTAATGAAAGGAAATCACGAGTAGTGAGGGACCCTGAGCCCGAGCTGGAACCAATCCCCTCTCCCTTGCCTTTTGGATTTGGGGACGAAAGAGCTGCTGCTGGCTCTGAGCCTGTTGATTCATATGGGAGACCTCCTGAATGTGCTAGGGAGAATCCGAGGTCACATTAATCTCATCCACATCCTGACAGTCTGATGTTTCATCCCTTCAGGTGGCCTCATGTTCTCCCTCAAATGATGCCTATGCCTCCATACCAGCGTTTACATCCATGTGTCCCCTTCTTCCCTCCCTATATTCAGTGGCAATACCCTCTATGGTTTCTCTTGCCCTTTACTACACTTAGAAAAAGGAATTAACATTTGTATGCAAGTGCGTGTGTGTGTGTGAGTGGGTATGTGTTTTGGTGCTACATTCAATGATAAAGCACTACCTGCGCGTTGGACACATTAATGTCTATCATCTTTATAATAAGGTGGTGGACATCAACTTATTTATTCAGGAAAGAACACTTGCACATTTTTGGATTATGCGAGACACGTCTTCATCTAAGTATATAAGCAACGATGCGATTGATATTCCAGGTTTCTATATTGAGAGACGAGATGCAGAACATTCAGGGCAAACCGGGATGGCAGCATTATATTCGTTGCGATATGAAATAATGTGTAGTTCGTAGATCAGATTTAGAAAAGTTCAATGTTGAATGTTTAGGGCTTGAAGTGAAAAGTAATGTGCACTCATCTGTTATGTTGGGATTTCTCTACAGAAATCATGCACCCACCTACTGTTGGTATGATGAATTTGTAAACATGATGGACAAAGTTTGTGCCTTCAAAAAGAATGTGGCTCTGTTGGGCGATTTCAATATTGATTATTTCAAAATGAATTGTGCATGGGATTCTACCATTGCTCTCTTTAGTCTCACACAATTAGTTCAAACTGCAACAAGAGTCACACAGACGACATCAACTTTGATAGATCATCTATATACCACAAACAGTTGTATTGTTAAATATGTATGGTCACCTAATGTATGTATTAGTGAACACTATCCAATAGTATGCTCTCTACATTCCAGAACTCCTAAGTGTAGGAAAGATCATGTATGAGGAAAGTTGTTTCAAGATATCTTACTTGAGATGGACTTGGTTTTTGCTGGGTGGAAATCCGGCGACTGTGTGCGTTTTTGCAATGAAGGTTTTTGGATGTGAGTAGAATTTGAGCTCTGTCCCGTGGGGTAGTGAGCGATGTTTGTCTGAGGTTTGGATAGTGCTAAGTTTGTGAGTTACTTTTGAGATGAACGCTTTGTTGGCGAGAGAAATCAGTCAGCCGGCAGTCGGCCTGACTCTGCCTAGGTCGCCAGTCGCCTACAGCCAGGAGAGGTGAGAGGTCGTTCGGTCGTCAGTCTGCCCACGGAAAGGAGAGAAGAGAGAAGAGCCTGCCTTGAATAGGCGTGAGACTGCCGTCAGTATGACTAGAAGTTGCCTACGTTGAAGAGTCTGTCTAGAAGTTGCCTACTTTGAAGAGTCTGCCTAGAAGCTGCTGGATGAGGAGAAGAGAGAAGCGGAAGACGAAGCAACGCAGAGTGAAGACGTCGAGAAGAGAGAAGAGGCTGACGAAGCAACTCCGAGTGAAGACGGGCAGAGAGAGAGAGAGAGGCAGAGAACGGGAAAAAGGTGGAAGGTTGGTGTGAACATTTTTACGGGTCGATAGTTTTACTTGTCAAGGGCTGACCTGCGCGATTTTATGTTTATAATAGTAGAAGGCTGATCGATACGTGTTTTATGTTTATAGTGGAGGGCTGAGCGAGATTTTACTTGTACTGCTGTGCTTTTTCATTTTTCCCATTGGGAATGGAGTAGAGAAAGAAGAGGCTGTAAATTTTATGAGATTGAGGTTATCGAGGATGTTGTGGTAGATCCAAATACCTATGTAACATTCCCTTTTACTTTTCTTTTTCTTTTCAATCCCTGCTACGGGCATGTTTTTGTGATTGATTATAAAAGCATGTACTGAACCCTGGGACCGTGTTATTTCATTTATGGATCCCCGTAACAGATCACCACACCTGCATACATTACAGATGTTTCAAGAAATTTAATATAGACGCAGTCTGATTAGCTTTACAGAATACTCCATTTTATAGTGTAGTTAATGTTGCGAACCCTAACAATGCACTGAAACTTTGGTATAGTCTTTTCCTATCAGTTATTGACGAACATGCTCCTATGAAAAAGAAACGTGTACGTCATCCAACGCTTCCACCATGGATGACAAAGGATGTAATGTTAGCAATGACTGTGAGAGATCAATTAAGAAAAAATGGAGATTTCCCAGCTTACAAAAAACAGCGTAATTTTGTTAAGAGTCTGGTAAGAAAAGCTAAAAAAGAATATTTTCAAAATATTATAGAAGATAATAAGGATACGGCTTCGGTGTGAAAAGCCATCAATACCTTTACTAATCGAAACAAAGTTAAATCTGCTGTAGCATCTTTGACGGTTAATGTTGATGAATGCAATGCTCACTTTCTTTCTGTGGCCCAAAAAGTATTACAGACTGACAATGTGCAAAGTATCCTTTCCGGAGAATTGATTTTGAGTGATTTTTGCAAAGGAAGATTGTCAGAGTCTAAAGAATTTGAGATACCACTTCTTGGCATTCATGAAGTTGGCATATTTCTTGAGAAGATGAATAAGAAATCAGTTGGGCATGATGGTATTAACACCTTCATTTTGAAAATTTCTATTCCATACATTATTGAATCTCTCACTCAAATATATAACTTGTGTATCATCAATCACACGTTCCCCGATGAATGGAAAATAGCGAAAGTTATTCCTCTACCAAAAATGAAGACCCCTTTGAATATTGATGATTTTAGACCCATTTCAATACTTTCTATACTATCAAAGCCACTTGAAAAGCATAATCACAAGCATTTGATGGCATATCTGGATCAACATGATCTACTTTATTCTCTTCAATCGGGTTTCCGACCAAAACATTCTTGCCACACAGCATTAACTCGATTGATTGATTCTTGGATATGTGCCATTAATAGGTCACAGTTGATTGGTTCCATCTTTCTTGATCTAAAGAAAGCGTTTGACATGGTTCATCATGATATTTTATTTGAAAAATTATCACAATATCTAAATGGTTGTAACACGGTGAAATTCTTTCAATCGTTCTTAAAAGACAGACAGCAGTATGTCTATTTCAATGGACATGCTTCTTTTTGTGGCCATTTACAAGTGGGTGTTCTACAAGGTTCTGTCTTGGGTCCTCTTCTGTTCTGCCTATTCATCAATGACCTACCACTACATATATCTGATAAAAAGGTTACATGTGATATGTTTGCTGATGATGTAACACTTTCAACCTCAGGTGTCAGGACTGAATGTGTGGCAGTAAAACTTCAAAGGCGTCTGGATGAAATACGTTCCTGGCTCTCTTCGAATCATATGGTCATTAATCCTTCTAAAACGAAATTTATGGTGATAACTACGAGACAAAAACATCAAATATATCCTTTATCTCATCCTCTTGTTCTTGATTCTTTGAGAATCGAAAACATTGTTGAGCACAAAGTTCTTGGTGTAATAATTGATTATCATTTAGGATGGCAATCACACATTGATTATATTTGTATTAAAAAATATCAATGAATCTATTTCTTCTCTCCAAATTAAGACATATTGTTGACGTTCAAACTTGCCAAATCTTCTTCCATGCTCATATCTTATCTCACGTTAATTAGCGTCAACAATTTGGGATGGCTATAGTGACGCTAACTTGAAAAGGCTGAAGTCATTGTATCGAATAGCCTCTAAGCTTATGATAACGGATAGTTCACTATCTACAAATGACAAAATGAAAGAACTTAACATATTGCCTTTTCATAAGCATTGACAATTCAATAAATGTGTCTTAATGAAAAGAATTAATGATTATGATGTGCCTGATTATTTGATAAACTTATTCCAACATTCAAATATTCGTGTACATAACTTTATAATACCACAACCTAGGATTGATTTGTTTAAACATAGCCTATCTTATTCAGGGGCTACTATGTGGAACACACTATCCAATTCTCTAAAAATTGCGAAATCTGTAGAGAAATTTAAATTAAAACTACTCACTTTTCTTATGCAGTCATCATAATACTTTCATTTTATTCTAAATTCACTTTGTGGCTATTTTCAACGTGGTATTTTGTTACCATGAATTGATTGTAACCTGTGTTATTGTGTGAATTTTGTGTGGGATAGTGTGGGTGGGTGGGTAGGGGTGGGGGATGGGATTGGATTTGTTTGTTTGTTTTCTTGTTTTAACAAGGGCTGGATGTAAGATAGGCAGTTATGCCTAATTCATGTATTTCCCTTGAAAAATAAAGTTTAATCAATCTCTCTCTCATTCATGTCTGTTATTTTTGTTCATTGTAATGGCGTTTGTTTGTCTGTCGCTCAGTTTGTTTGTTTTCTTGTGTAGCCGAGTGCAAAGCTTTCCCACTGAGTTATTTGCTCCCTTCTTGTGAACCTGTTGTCTTGTGACATAGACGCTCTCTTCCCCCCCCCCTCTCTCTCTCTCTCTCTCTCTCTCTCTCTCTCTCTCTCTCTCCCGCCTTCATTGTTTTGGTTCCTCCGGAAGCAGGGTGCGCCTATCATCCAAATGTCTTCCATTCTCCCTCTTCCTATCGTGTGTCATGTGTGTTCTGTGAGTTGAGTGCGTATTGTGCATGAATTGTTACTACATGGCTCTCTTCGGCTAATCTGGAAGGGTCACGTAGCTGTCATCCCTTCCCTCTTTCTTAATGATGTCCTGTGTGTGTTGGATGTTTATTTGTTATGCAACTGTCCGTTCCATCACTTGTTAAATCTACTTGACGTTTGATTGTAGACCGTTCCCCTGGCATCTTAGTTTGTGCTGAATGTGAAGTGTAATGTTTAAACGATAAACTCGTTGCTTCCTCTAAATTCGGATACTTGCTTTCAATGATGCAATATTCATTTGATAGACTTTGTCGTGCTGAACGAGGCATCGCTTCAAACAAGTAATTTTAGCTAAGTATACAGTAGTAATAAGCTATCGGCCAATCCCCAGCCTGGCTTCTCTGGGGTCCGTGCATCCTTTTGATAAAGGGAGAACCGTCTGCCAATCTGGGACAAAAATGTTACCACAGTGCAGGAGATGAATGTTACCCAGTCTGAGACCACTGTCACCACGGTCTTATGTTTGTAAAGGCCACTACCATCCGACTTTGGACCAGCCAGCAGTTCCAGTCCCCATGAGTGAAGAAAGCTGTGGAAAGCAGCTACGACTTGTATCATACCTGTGCCACTCTACCATGAAGCCTCGAACACCTTAATGCTCGAACCTTTCCACCGGTTTGATCCATCACATTTGCTTGACCTTTCATTGATTTTTTTCTCTCGGGGCGGGATCGTGCCGCTTGCAATCGAATACAGCATATTTGAAAACCCTGTAAGGGCAACAGCCGTCTTATTGTCAATTGGAGCCACGCTTGGCTGGAACTAAAGACTGACGGACTGCCCAGTCTCCTCTCAAAGTGAGAGGGGGGGGGGGGGGGGGGGGGGGACGGACGGACGAGCAGACAGGCAGATAGACATGCACACAGACAGACATGCACATAGAAAGACATGCACACAGACAGACAGACACACACACATATACATACACACACGCACACGCACACACACACACACACACACACAGACATATAGGTGAACAGATAAATAGACTGACAGACACAGACAAATATACACAGACACACAAATGCATAGATACACAAACAGACACGCAGACAGAAAGGCATATAGCGACAGTGAGTTTCAGAGACCAATCAATATTTAATTCTCTTGTTGCGTCTCTCCTCCCTCTGAAAAAAGTACAAAAACAATCTAATAAATATGTATATCACAAGAACACGACAACTGAATTCTCCATAATTTTATTTGTACCATTCAAGCATCCCAACAAAGTAACTATAATTGATGCATATGTTCCTTCTGGGCTCGACTGGAAAAAGTATTGATACAGTCTTGCCGCACACACACAAGATAATTATGCCAACTCCGACACCAGCACAGATGAAAAGCATCAGCATTGGTTTTTGCTACCGATTCTCTTTCTATGATCGATTGTCGTGAGAGATGTTGGGGTACACTGATGGAGAAAAGGTAACAAAGCGCACAGAAGCAGATGCTGAAAATTATGGAAGCTGATTTAAACTATGCATGGCTTTGAATGCCAATGCATCTGCCATTTTTATAAAACTACGCATATGATTTGTTTATGCGATGTTGCACAGCAACTGTTGTTTTAAAAAATCAAACAAGTAAAAAACCCATTTAGTCAAGAGACAAGCTTTCAATTGAAAGCAGAACACCATGCATTCTATCCTTACAAGATAGCATCCCAGGGAAGAAAAAAAAGATACACGGTATATTTCAATGATAACACTTTGAGACACAGATTGAAAGAAACAACTCTGACTCAAAGGTAAAAATCACCTCAATGAGAAACAAGCCTCACTCAAGTGTACCCTTAATTAAATATCTCTCACAAACCATGACC
Organism: Theodoxus fluviatilis; assembly: GCA_034096865.1. Lineage (NCBI taxonomy): Eukaryota > Metazoa > Mollusca > Gastropoda > Cycloneritida > Neritidae > Theodoxus > Theodoxus fluviatilis. Next base: position 48,014 of record JAWQFJ010001266.1, read on the forward strand.
GAAAACATTTAACAAGTTAACGTTCCGCAACACCTGCACTTGAAACTTTACAGAAACAATTTATCCGGCTTTATCCTCTCACTGCTATTAGATCATGACTTAAACAACACATTTTTGAAGGGGATGTCTCCTCAAAACTATGAAAATTCTGGAATATATCTTAAGATAATGTTTACTACTAAATTACAAACAAAATCGCACCCGAACATGCCTCATTTTAGGAAAAGTGAGATGATAAGAATACCGTATGCCAAAATTATGAAATCAGATTCCTGGAATAACATTTATAACAGACGGAAGGCATTGCAGTATTGTGAAAGACCAGTTCGTCAACCTTTTTCAGGAAATAACCCAGGCACGAGACATAGAGCTCTTTCAAATACATTTATGGGTGAGGCGGGAGAAATTTCCATGCAGTCACAACTGAAATATGAATGATAGCTGGTTAAAAGAAAAAGGTTTATATTTAAAACTTTATGATATTATTTAAGTTTTATATAGCTACTTATCACCCCTGTCTGAGTCTCAGACCGCACTATTCTTTTCCTCCTGATCACCGGGCCGCTCGTTCAATCCTTCGCTGGCATCTGACAACAGTCACGGACAGATGAAGCGCATACACCGATGAGGTACCAGCACCAACTCAACTCCTTGGGGAGTATTCCAGTCTGATGCTGGCGAGCGGCCGCACGCAAGGGTTAATCCGCACTACTGCGTGCCATCGCTGCCCTTACAGGCACCCGATTTTACTCCTGGGTGGGGGGAAGTAGCGTGAATAAGTAAGCACCATGCTCTAGGGTGCCACTCCGGGATTCGCGCTGCTTCGAACGCACCAACCACTAGCCCGACCCCTAGCCCGACCACTAGCCGACACTAGCCCGACCACCAGCCCGACCCCTACCCGACCACTAGCCTGACCACTAGCCCGACCACTAGCCCGACCACTAGCACTAAACTTTCGACAGGCAGAGAACAACTCATGACTGAGCTGTTGGGCACTGCAAACATTCCTAAAGCCGTCGTACACGAAGGCAATTCTCGGCCACCGCGGAAAGACAAAGATCCGCCAATGGCACAGCGCTATGACGCTGCAGCGTGATTGCTGCACAATGTACACGCGGAGAGCGCGCGAAGAATTGCCTCGTGTACGACAGGCTTTAGGAAGTTTGCAGTGCCCAACAGCTCAGTCATGAGTTGTTCTCTGCCTGTCGAAAGTTTAGTGCTAGTGGTCGGGCTAGTGGTCGGGCTAGGGGTCGGGCTAGGGGTCGGGCTAGGGGTCGGGCTGGTGGTCGGGCTAGTGGTCGGGCTAGTGGTCGGGCTAGGGGTCGGGCTAGTGGTTGGTGCGTTCGAAGCAGCGCGAATCCCGGAGTGGCACCCTAGAGCATGGTGCTTACTTATTCACGCTACTTCCCCCCACCCAGGAGTAAAACCGGGTGCCTGTAAGGGCAGCGATGGCACGCAGTAGTGCGATTAACCCTTGCGTGCGGCCGCTCGCCAGCATCAGACTGGAATACTCCCCAAGGAGTTGAGTTGGTGCTGGTACCTCATCGGTGTATGCGCTTCATCTGTCCGTGACTGTTGTCAGATGCCAGCGAAGGATTGAACGAGCGGCCCGGTGATCAGGAGGAAAAGAATAGTGCGGTCTGAGACTCAGACAGGGGTGATAAGTAGCTATATAAAACTTAAATAATATCATAAAGTTTTAAATATAAACCTTTTTCTTTTAACCAGCTATCATTCATATTTCAGTTGTGACTGCATGGAAATTTCTCCCGCCTCACCCATAAATGTATTTGAAAGAGCTCTATGTCTCGTGCCTGGGTTATTTCCTGAAAAAGGTTGACGAACTGGTCTTTCACAATACTGCAATGCCTTCCGTCTGTTATAAATGTTATTCCAGGAATCTGATTTTCATAATTTTGGCATACGGTATTTTATCATCTCACTTTTCCTAAATGAGGCATGTTCGGGTGCGATTTTGTTTGTAATTTAGTAGTTAACATTATCTTATGATATATTCCAGAATTTTCAGAGTTTTGAGGAGACATCCCCTTCAAAAATGTGTTGTTTTTGTCATGATCTAATAGCAGTGAGAGGATAAAGCCGGTTAAATTGTTTCTGTAAAGTTTCAAGTGCAGGTGTGCGGAAACGTTAACTTGTTAAATGTTTTCGGTCATGGTTTGTGAGAGATATTTAATTAAGGGTACACTTGAGTGAGGCTTGTTTCTCATTGAGGTGATTTTTACCTTTGAGTCAGAGTTGTTTCTTTCAATCTGTGTCTCAAAGTGTTATCATTGAAATATACCGTGTATCTTTTTTTTCTTCCCTGGGATGCTATCTTGTAAGGATAGAATGCATGGTGTTCTGCTTTCAATTGAAAGCTTGTCTCTTGACTAAATGGGTTTTTTACTTGTTTGATTTTTTAAAACAACAGTTGCTGTGCAACATCGCATAAACAAATCATATGCGTAGTTTTATAAAAATGGCAGATGCATTGGCATTCAAAGCCATGCATAGTTTAAATCAGCTTCCATAATTTTCAGCATCTGCTTCTGTGCGCTTTGTTACCTTTTCTCCATCAGTGTACCCCAACATCTCTCACGACAATCGATCATAGAAAGAGAATCGGTAGCAAAAACCAATGCTGATGCTTTTCATCTGTGCTGGTGTCGGAGTTGGCATAATTATCTTGTGTGTGTGCGGCAAGACTGTATCAATACTTTTTCCAGTCGAGCCCAGAAGGAACATATGCATCAATTATAGTTACTTTGTTGGGATGCTTGAATGGTACAAATAAAATTATGGAGAATTCAGTTTGTCGTGTTCTTGTGATATACATATTTATTAGATTGTTTTTGTACTTTTTTCAGAGGGAGGAGAGACGCAACAAGAGAATTAAATATTGATTGGTCTCTGAAACTCACTGTCGCTATATGCCTTTCTGTCTGCGTGTCTGTTTGTGTATCTATGCATTTGTGTGTCTGTGTATATTTGTCTGTGTCTGTCAGTCTATTTATCTGTTCACCTATATGTCTGTGTGTGTGTGTGTGTGTGTGTGCGTGTGCGTGTGTGTATGTATATGTGTGTGTGTCTGTCTGTCTGTGTGCATGTCTTTCTATGTGCATGTCTGTCTGTGTGCATGTCTATCTGCCTGTCTGCTCGTCCGTCCGTCCGTCCCCCCCCCCCCCCCCCCCCCTCTCACTTTGAGAGGAGACTGGGCAGTCCGTCAGTCTTTAGTTCCAGCCAAGCGTGGCTCCAATTGACAATAAGACGGCTGTTGCCCTTACAGGGTTTTCAAATATGCTGTATTCGATTGCAAGCGGCACGATCCCGCCCCGAGAGAAAAAAATCAATGAAAGGTCAAGCAAATGTGATGGATCAAACCGGTGGAAAGGTTCGAGCATTAAGGTGTTCGAGGCTTCATGGTAGAGTGGCACAGGTATGATACAAGTCGTAGCTGCTTTCCACAGCTTTCTTCACTCATGGGGACTGGAACTGCTGGCTGGTCCAAAGTCGGATGGTAGTGGCCTTTACAAACATAAGACCGTGGTGACAGTGGTCTCAGACTGGGTAACATTCATCTCCTGCACTGTGGTAACATTTTTGTCCCAGATTGGCAGACGGTTCTCCCTTTATCAAAAGGATGCACGGACCCCAGAGAAGCCAGGCTGGGGATTGGCCGATAGCTTATTACTACTGTATACTTAGCTAAAATTACTTGTTTGAAGCGATGCCTCGTTCAGCACGACAAAGTCTATCAAATGAATATTGCATCATTGAAAGCAAGTATCCGAATTTAGAGGAAGCAACGAGTTTATCGTTTAAACATTACACTTCACATTCAGCACAAACTAAGATGCCAGGGGAACGGTCTACAATCAAACGTCAAGTAGATTTAACAAGTGATGGAACGGACAGTTGCATAACAAATAAACATCCAACACACACAGGACATCATTAAGAAAGAGGGAAGGGATGACAGCTACGTGACCCTTCCAGATTAGCCGAAGAGAGCCATGTAGTAACAATTCATGCACAATACGCACTCAACTCACAGAACACACATGACACACGATAGGAAGAGGGAGAATGGAAGACATTTGGATGATAGGCGCACCCTGCTTCCGGAGGAACCAAAACAATGAAGGCGGGAGAGAGAGAGAGAGAGAGAGAGAGAGAGAGAGAGAGAGAGGGGGGGGGGGAAGAGAGCGTCTATGTCACAAGACAACAGGTTCACAAGAAGGGAGCAAATAACTCAGTGGGAAAGCTTTGCACTCGGCTACACAAGAAAACAAACAAACTGAGCGACAGACAAACAAACGCCATTACAATGAACAAAAATAACAGACATGAATGAGAGAGAGATTGATTAAACTTTATTTTTCAAGGGAAATACATGAATTAGGCATAACTGCCTATCTTACATCCAGCCCTTGTTAAAACAAGAAAACAAACAAACAAATCCAATCCCATCCCCCACCCCTACCCACCCACCCACACTATCCCACACAAAATTCACACAATAACACAGGTTACAATCAATTCATGGTAACAAAATACCACGTTGAAAATAGCCACAAAGTGAATTTAGAATAAAATGAAAGTATTATGATGACTGCATAAGAAAAGTGAGTAGTTTTAATTTAAATTTCTCTACAGATTTCGCAATTTTTAGAGAATTGGATAGTGTGTTCCACATAGTAGCCCCTGAATAAGATAGGCTATGTTTAAACAAATCAATCCTAGGTTGTGGAAATATTAATTTATGTACACGAATATTTGAATGTTGGAATAAGTTTATCAAATAATCAGGCACATCATAATCATTCTTTTCATTAAGACACATTTATTGAATTGTAAATGCTTATGAAAAGGCAATATGTTAAGTTCTTTCATTTTGTCATTTGTAGATAGTGAACTATCCGTTACCATAAGCTTAGAGGCTCTTCGATACAATGACTTCAGCCTTTTCAAGTTAGCGTCACTACAGCCATCCCAAATTGTTGACGCATAATTAACGTGAGATAAGATATGAGCATGGAAGAAGATTTTGCAAGTTTGAACGTCAACAATATGTCTTAATTTGGAGAGAAGAAATAGATTCATTGATAATTTTTTAAATAAAATATAATCAATGTGTGATTGCCATCCTAAATGATCATCAATTATTACATCAAGAACTTTGTGCTCAACAATTTTTTCGATTCTCAAAGAATCAAGAACAAGAGGAAGAGATAAAGGATATATTTGATGTATTTGTCTCGTAGTTATCACCATATATTTCGTTTTGGAAGGATTAATGACCATATGATTCGAAGAGCACCAGGAACGTATTTCATCCAGGCTCCTTTGAAGTTTTACTGCCACACATTCAGTCCCGACACCTGAGGTTGAAAGTGTTACATCATCAGCAAACATATCACATGTAACCTTTTTATCAGATATATGTAGTGGTAGGTCATTGATGAATAGGCAGAACAGAAGAGGACCCAAGACAGAACCTTGTAGAACACCCACTTGTAAATGGCCACAAAAAGAAGCATGTCCATTGAAATAGACATACTGCTGTCTGTCTTTTAAGAACGATTGAAAGAATTTCACCGTGTTACAACCATTTAGATATTGTGATAATTTTTCAAATAAAATATCATGATGAACCATGTCAAACGCTTTCTTTAGATCAAGAAAGATGGAACCAATCAACTGTGACCTATTAATGGCACATATCCAAGAATCAATCAATCGAGTTAATGCTGTGTGGCAAGAATGTTTTGGTCGGAAACCCGATTGAAGAGAATAAAGTAGATCATGTTGATCCAGATATGCCATCAAATGCTTGTGATTATGCTTTTCAAGTGGCTTTGATAGTATAGAAAGTATTGAAATGGGTCTAAAATCATCAATATTCAAAGGGGTCTTCATTTTTGGTAGAGGAATAACTTTCGCTATTTTCCATTCATCGGGGAACGTGTGATTGATGATACACAAGTTATATATTTGAGTGAGAGATTCAATAATGTATGGAATAGAAATTTTCAAAATGAAGGTGTTAATACCATCATGCCCAACTGATTTCTTATTCATCTTCTCAAGAAATATGCCAACTTCATGAATGCCAAGAAGTGGTATCTCAAATTCTTTAGACTCTGACAATCTTCCTTTGCAAAAATCACTCAAAATCAATTCTCCGGAAAGGATACTTTGCACATTGTCAGTCTGTAATACTTTTTGGGCCACAGAAAGAAAGTGAGCATTGCATTCATCAACATTAACCGTCAAAGATGCTACAGCAGATTTAACTTTGTTTCGATTAGTAAAGGTATTGATGGCTTTTCACACCGAAGCCGTATCCTTATTATCTTCTATATTATATTTTGAAAATATTCTTTTTTAGCTTTTCTTACCAGACTCTTAACAAAATTACGCTGTTTTTTGTAAGCTGGGAAATCTCCATTTTTTCTTAATTGATCTCTCACAGTCATTGCTAACATTACATCCTTTGTCATCCATGGTGGAAGCGTTGGATGACGTACACGTTTCTTTTTCATAGGAGCATGTTCGTCAATAACTGATAGGAAAAGACTATACCAAAGTTTCAGTGCATTGTTAGGGTTCGCAACATTAACTACACTATAAAATGGAGTATTCTGTAAAGCTAATCAGACTGCGTCTATATTAAATTTCTTGAAACATCTGTAATGTATGCAGGTGTGGTGATCTGTTACGGGGATCCATAAATGAAATAACACGGTCCCAGGGTTCAGTACATGCTTTTATAATCAATCACAAAAACATGCCCGTAGCAGGGATTGAAAAGAAAAAGAAAAGTAAAAGGGAATGTTACATAGGTATTTGGATCTACCACAACATCCTCGATAACCTCAATCTCATAAAATTTACAGCTCTTCTTTCTCTACTTCATTCCCAATGGGAAAAATGAAAAAGCACAGCAGTACAAGTAAAATCTCGCTCAGCCCTCCACTATAAACATAAAACACGTATCGATCAGCCTTCTACTATTATAAACATAAAATCGCGCAGGTCAGCCCTTGACAAGTAAAACTATCGACCCGTAAAAATGTTCACACCAACCTTCCACCTTTTTCCCGTTCTCTGCCTCTCTCTCTCTCTCTGCCCGTCTTCACTCGGAGTTGCTTCGTCAGCCTCTTCTCTCTTCTCGACGTCTTCACTCTGCGTTGCTTCGTCTTCCGCTTCTCTCTTCTCCTCATCCAGCAGCTTCTAGGCAGACTCTTCAAAGTAGGCAACTTCTAGACAGACTCTTCAACGTAGGCAACTTCTAGTCATACTGACGGCAGTCTCACGCCTATTCAAGGCAGGCTCTTCTCTCTTCTCTCCTTTCCGT
>JAWQFJ010001266.1:60376-78324 GCA_034096865.1 Theodoxus fluviatilis
GATCTTGCGACCAAGATCGACTACCTATTTTGAAACCCGCCCCTGGGCGAGATCTACGTAGATCTACCGAGATCTTCGCATTTTGAAACCCGCCCCTGGGCCAGACGCACGTGCCCAAAATGGAGTCGCTTCGCTGCGGCACCCTTCTCCAGTCACGTGACCGAGCCCTCGCGTCACAGACGCAGCGTGGAGCGCAGCCGAGAGCGGAACCGTGCCAAGCGTGCTCTTCGGGACTGGGAGATAGATTGGATCATGAGGATCTGATCTTCCTGTCAAAAGGTGGCACTGAGGATGGATAAAATTAGATACTGTAGTCCTTTTGCACGTGCGTAGGAAGATTGCAGAGATTCCAAGTGTTACACGTTGAAATTTCGTCTTGAAGCAACGAAGATAGGAGTTATATGGGGTGGAGTTGGGAGGGGTTGGGAGGGGGAGGGGGGAGGGAGCAGGGGGAGATAGAGAAAGAGGGGCTGGGAGGGGGGGAGGTAAGGGTGGGGTGGGGGTGGAGGGGGGGGGGGGGGGGGCTGAGAAAAGGGAAGGAGCATCGACATTAAAATGCACCCTATGGTTGGAATAATTGTTACAAACTGTCAACAAACTCGTCACCTATTAAAGGGATTGCATGCTCTTTGTATGACAATTTATTATTATGATAATAAACATGAGACGTTTCGAAATCTCACTTGTATTATCCATTGTCCATGGGGAACACCAATATCTAAGACGTAATCCGCTCTGTCCGCAATGCTCTGACCATTGGGGGGAGCGAACACTTCCCAACTGGCAGTGAGAAGACAAACCAGAAGGCGGGCAGAATGCACCAGCTCTGAGATACTGTAACACCAGTTATGACAGTACTCTGACAAGTGCCATAACTGATTCATTGCACATTGAAGAGTGAATTATTGACCAAGCGGCCCAGTGATCAGGGGGCAAAGTGGTCAGAACCCTAACTACGGATAATACGTCTCTACATGTATGTGAAATTCTATCTTTACTGTCCGAGCCGTTTTGTGTTGTTCAAGAAACAATTCCACAGTCGCAACCCACGTTACTAAGATTGCCATCAGCAAGTCTTCTCGATCGCGCTCTGCATTCGCCCAGTCCAAGGTCCGTTAGCCATTCAGCATCATAACCCTCAATGCATCAGTCATTAGGTCTATCTATATACGTGTGTCGTGATTTGACACATGGTTTGTGATAACTTCTTTCCAATTCTAATCGTACTACATGTACTTATAGCAATCGGAAATAACACGTGGTGATCGCGAGACAGGAAGGAAAGAGATGTAGATCTTATTATCTGAATGGAGTCAAGGGTCAAAGTTCAAAGAAGTCATCCGGAGTTGTTGTGCTCTGATATCCTGGACATCATGACATCCATTCTGTTACGCCAGAGGCACTTCGTTCATTATCTCTAGTACCGGTATACCAGAATGCATGACGTCATGATCTCACCAGTGATGTGCATGATGACATCTTATCAGCCATCAATCGCGAACGTGCTGGTTACATGTCATCACCTGACATGCAGCGTGCGTGTTTGCGTGAGAATATGCAGGAGCGGATGGAGGTGTTGAGTGAGAGACGATGCCATCAGATAATAATGTTGCGCAATATATGCAACGTCATTAAAAAGTATGTAATGAGGTCGAAAGGCGTAAGGGTGTGTGTGTGTGTGTGTGTGCGCGCGTGCGTGTGTACATACGTGCGTGGATGTGTGTGTGTGTGAGAGAGGGAGAGAGAGAGAGAGAGAGGGGGGGGGGGGGGGTGGGTGGGCAGCGTGCGTACGCGTGTGTGTGCGTGCGCGCGCGCTGTGCTCGTGTTTGTGTGTGGCTATTTATACTAATTATGAAACATGAGCTTCACTGGGAGCGCCAGATAGTGAGAATGGAATACAAACACATCTTTTGCTCTGAGCCTGTCGATGAAAAACAAAGAGCTGGGGGATCCCCCAAATGCTACAAGGACCGCTCAAAAGCAACCTTGACGGCATGGGACATGGAGACAGCCAGCCAGGAACCACTGATCATCGATCCCAGTGCCTGGAGGACAGCAAGTAGAGTGGAAGTCAACGGTTAGGAAGATCAACGTTTGCTTTCCTTGAGGGCAAGAGGCAGTGAAAACGGCGTAATGCCGTGCTAAGTGCTCTGTACACAAGTCTGTCTAGACCACTGCCACGGGCTGTGGGCGTCGGGGTCCGAGCTGCAGTCTCATCTTCGGCGCTACTGGGGACATCGATGGACCACCCTGTAAATGTGGTGTGTGTGTGCGTGTGTGTAATGTCTGTGTGTGTGTGTGTGTGATGTCTGTGTGTGTGTGCATGTGTGTGTGCGTGATGTCTGTGTGTGTGTGTGCGTGTGTTAGCGTGTTTGTGTGCGTGTAGGCGCGCGCGCTTTTGCCTGTCTGGCTAAACACCTGTATGATCAGGAGTGTCAGAAATCGAAGCGCTCTTTCTGAAACATCACTTCATTAGCCGTGACTTGGTGGGAACTGAAGGTAGCAGGTTTCCAAATCGAACCCTCCTTTCAGAGCTCGTCCGTTGACAACAAAGAGCTGGAGAAACCCTCCGATGCTCCAGAACTGCTCTCAACACTTCTGCAGAAGTGCGGCGTACTGGCAGCCAGCCGAAAACAAGCGGCCATTGATCACACTTGCAGGGGAACAGCCATTAGAGATGGAGTCAAACAGCTCCAGGATCAACGTTTGCTGTCCGTGACGGGAAAGGACTCAAGCGCAATGCAGCCCCATTGATCTGAACACAGCTGCGGTCTGTCCTCTTTGAACCAGGCTCAGCTTACTAGAGTTCGGGCTGCAGTGAAGGTAAAAAAGGTACAGGTGAGGTTGTATACAGGATGGATGGATGGATGGATGGTGTTTTACGGCCTATCAGCCTTTGTAGGCTATGTAAGGCCATCAAGCACGAAGATCACCAGAACAGTTTAGAGTAAACGTAATCCAGTCACGGAGTCCCTAGTTATTCGCCTCTTACGAATCGCATAGGGAGACGCGGTGGGTCAATTCTTACCCTGAACCCACACCGGGGTTGTATACAGCAACGTATTACCCTTGCCTCTGTCTCAAATCGGTTTACACTTTCCCTCTTGATCACTGGGTCTCTTCATCCATCCTTCACTGGCACCTGACGACAAACAGTAGCAGAAAGAAAAGACGCCCACACTCAGATACAGGCATAAACTCTACTCCCTGGGGAGAATTCCAACCTGATGCTGGTTTGTGGCAGCATACAAGGGTTTATCGCATAACCATGTGCCGTTGCTGCCCTCACAGGAATCCGATTTTACTCCTGGGTAGGAAGAAACCTTGCGCAGCATCGAACTCCATGCCCACTAGCTCAAGTGACACCAGGTCAAGTGTGCTATCCACATCCCCCGAGTCTGCAGTCTCAACTTTGGCACCAGTACCACCGTCTTCATCAACACGGACCACCATGCCATGCCGTCTTGTGTTTTCCTCGCCCATTGCCATCGCTGAGAACTCGTTATTTTTCCTATAAGGGGTTGTGGCAGATCTAACGTAAGCATTGTGTACATGGAACTGGAGTGTTGAGTAAAACGTGACATTGAAACTGTCAAACTTTTGAATACACGAGTGGGATGACAACAGGTAAGTCATGTACATGTATGTATTATGGCAGCAATTATACAGCGAGTTTCCTGCACAGACACAGCTTGTGGTTTCCCTTAGTCCAAAAGCAGAAGCCATCATGCATTTAAGCCCATCCGATATGTGTCGTGCTGGCAGGTGACAGGTTGTTTCTGTTCCTTTGGTCCCCTCTGGCCATTTTTCTCTGTTAATGCTACACTCAAAATCATAATAAGCTCAGCTGTCAAGCATTCATATTTCATTACCACTGTCAGTGTCCATTAGGGTTTTAATCAATGCTTGGAATTCCAAGTAGCATGAAGATGCCACAGAATCTTGACTAACAGAATAAATGCAAGCAATAAGCAAATGTCCTGTCAATCTTTCATAAGAATTATGCAAATACATTAAAATTGTGCCATCCATGCAAGAACAAGTATGTACCTGCTACACAACATCATAGCACAAGTTGCACTGCACATTGCCAAATAAAGATAGATATTGTGATCTTCAGGTTTGTGCCAAAGCTAAAATTGATTAGGTAGCGTTGCTTATTGTTTCAAGGACTCTCAAAGTATTGAAAGATTGTCCTTTTCTTTTGGGACAATTTGCTGTTCACAATTTACTCACTAGCACACCCTTGTTTAAAAGTTCCATAGATGCGATGACTGAGGCCACAGATGAGTTTAAATGATGAGAGTTTCATACAGAGATGGGTAAAAAATAATGCAACAACAACAAGTTCGACAGTGTGAAGATTCATTTTACTATCATGCAGCAGAGCCTTTGAAAAGAACATCCAATAAATCATACATCCAAATGAACTATTGGATTCGTAATACTCTGTGTTAATGGCATTCAAAACATTTCATTGTTAGACTAGACTAATCAGATTCAACTACAACCCCCAATAGTAAGACAAACCAATCGGGCCCAAGTATAACTTACCTCCATAGAGAGACAGAGAGAAAATGAAATGCCCACAAAAACAGTCTTTCATTAAAGCAATCAAACTTTGCATAGCTGGTACATTAATTCAGTTTCTTACAACTTGGACATGCCTCTACAGCAGGGCTTAGTACAATAATCACATATTAACAACTGGTGTTAAATAAAGAGTGCAAAACTACATAGCACCTCTATCACAATGTTGACTAAACAAGTAAGCAATAAATAAGGGAGTATGCACACACAAGCGAGATCAAGTGCGCCAAACAGAGACACGAGTACAGGAAAAGGGTATAGCACTAGCAACTTGCCACGGGACAACTGGAATATCGCTTGCATTCATCTTCATGTAGTGGAGACACTAAACTACAAAGGGGCTGCTGGCAACAGAGCAAAAGAGAACGTGACGGAAGACTGGACGCTTCTTTTCAAATGCTGCATTGACCTAAGACTGCCATTGTAACTGTATAAATGAGCTTCAGAATCATCCACAACCAAATTCATTATGCAAATTTATGACAGTGGTATTTTCTTTTGCTTGAAGTTGTTTGTCATACTGCCCTCACAAATCAAAGTGCAGCAGCAAATCTGTAGAGTGCAGTCTATGTGGTACTAGGACTAGGCAAGCCACTGTCATTATAAAAACATCAACACTGTGCGAAATAGTCTGGCAGCAGACCTTCAAGCCTTGTCATCTGATGACTGCTTGCACTGTCAAATGGCAAGGAAGTATTCTAGCATTTGAACACAATTAAAAATCTACCAGGACAGACATTACAAGATTTTCTGGTATTCATATGTGTAGACCTCCTAAACAAAATGCATTGCTGTCTTGTCATTGGATAATCAAATGTACAAAGGCTCTCACATTATTGTTTATCATACAAGAGTTATGATGCAACTGACCTCCAAGAATAATGCCTTATTGTCTGTAACAGTATACATATCATTCAGTTGAATATGCAGATATTCTTATTGCATGGCTAGTCTTTTGCAATTCCACAATTTCCTGAAATTCCAAGTGTTGATTTGGGTTTTCCCCTCTCATTCTCAACTATACACAAACACAGTTGACTACTATTCATTTAACTGTCAAAGGCATCCAATTTAAAAGAGAGAAAAAAAGGAAAAAGATATGCAGATCAAGTGTTTCTTGGCAAGAACTAAAAGGGGGTAAAGCTATATTACATGGGCATGCAAGGACTGAAGAACAAAGAACAAGCAGACGGCCATCACTGGGGATGAGAGCATGAGGAAGAGCTGATGTTTTCACTCACCACAGCTCACCGGAAACAAACATGCACAGCAGCTTCCTTGCACAACTGCTAGATATGTACACATGTAAGCAGACCATCAAAAATCTGTCCCTCAGGCAAAAGTGGTTCTGCTGTAAAACCCTAAAATGCAAGACAAACGGCTTCCCTATTCAATTGCCCATTGCACTGACTATCGCTTCAGGAGAACACTGGTTAAATGCACCGATTATTTGTACAATTGCTGATTGCAAAGAGGCTCTGAAAAACACCAGGACAGTCAGAGATCCTCCAGAGATATGGCTAGATCAATCAGTGTGTAAATTGACAGATGAAAACAATCACTTAGATTATTTGCTTACAGGGCAGTGTGTGTTGGTGTCTTCTGTCATGGTGATGAAGACTTTGGACAGTCTAGTGTTTGATTCCAGTTAACATTACTTACTTTCAAACATCCAGTTTATACTGAAAATGCTTGGAATGTTTAGCATGGTAACAATGCCCTCATATAAAAACTTTTCTTCCTGTGAGTTTTCACATCTTAAAACTCTTCAGAGCAGCTGAGGCACTGCTTCTGCTATTTGCAGATTTTTAAATATGTACAATTCTTTTTTCAGTGTTAGTTCACACACAAGCAAGGTGAAGTGTAGACTGCACTGGCTATCATGGCAGTTCTCATCAGTTACGTTTCCACTGCTATTCAGAGTCAGGCAACTTTGTTTCTCAACTCAGGAGGACAAGTGGGCCATGGAGAAAATGTTGGCAGAGAGCTGGAGGGAAATTCGATACATGAGGAGGGTAGGAGGGACTAAGAGTTCAAGGAAAAGGACTTTCCCTCATGGCTGGAGTGTCTTGGGATCCAGCTAGGCATAACCCTATTGGCCCAAGACTAAGTAGCAATCCTCTGGTTTTGACTCCAATGCTCCACGACCAGAAACTTCTACAAAGTGCAAGGCCTTTCTGACCGGCAACCAGCCATCTGTCCGAGTCTACTACCAACCACAGTGCAAGAAGTCTCTTGGCACTGCAACACTGCAATATAGACTCAAGTCAGCCTCTCTACAGTCCCTCCTCTGCATCCGAGAAATCATCCTCTTCATCGTCGTCCTCCTCTGGGTCTATTGGAGAGAACCGTCCCCTCTTGAGGGGTGGGGATGCTGTCCCACTGGAGCAGGGGGAGGGGCAGTCCTCAGAAAAGAGCGGGGGGGAGATGGCCCGCCCAATTCGTTCCTTGCCCTCTGCAATCCATGTTGACTGTAGGACGAGAGAGAGAGAGAAGGGGATTCATTTCAGCATGAACCGTTTTGAAAAAAAGAATCAAAAATGTATGTATGAAAAATATTTTAAAAGTAAAAATATGACAAACAACCCCAATACAACAGGAATGACAATTAACAACAAAGACATATTGCTTTGCAAATGAAATACATTGATTCCATGCACACTACAGAGCTACTGACATCTCTACATGAACTGATTTCATCCATCTGTCCTGTCTATGGTTAAAAATACAGACATAATCACTTCCAGACATTGTATATCCAGTGAAAGATTGGGTTTATTTTTCAATTTTTTTGTTCATTTATTCTTCAGTTTTAGCTTAGCCATCAACTGCTGTTTTGAGTGAAAACGACAAAGTAGAATTTTCAGGATAAGACCTCCCCTTGTGTGACTGCCACTGTTCTACAATGTGTCGTTTAGTGCCTTTTTTTCTTTATTCACTGCAACATGTCGATCCAACCTCCTCAAAAAGACCCATCCATTTTAAGACTTCAAGAACAACATGTGGCTGGAGCCTTGTTGGCATTGGCATGAAACCCTGGCTGCTGGGATTCCAAGGTCCTCCTTGTAACCATTAGCCATGGGAGGCCATAAGCAGCCAAACAGGATGCAGGGCCCAACAGGGACGGAATCAAATCATTCGGACCTGCCCTGTTCCTGTGTTCAAACAACACTGTAAGACCCACCGCCCAAGCTCACAGCTTGGCTCACTTCTGAAGACTTAGCAACAGGTCCAAACAAAAACCTACTGACAGATTCAATTTGCCAAAACACCCCAACAACCAACTTCCCCAGGCATTATCTGGCAACGCCATTCCCTCCAATGGCACACATTTCTTCACATTTTGCTAGTTTCCACTCTTGTGTGCAAGCAAAAGTATTTTCCCAAGGAACTGTCAGTTCAGTGGGAATCAAGAATTTCTTCTTTGCTGACCGTTTCATACTCATTACTCTTTAAGAAAAACAAAAACAATCGACGTAGTAAAGGCCATCTCGCAAATAATTGTACTGGCTGCAATTTAGAATGCAAATGCAAATGCTATGTATGTAAAAGCCACTTACATCTACATAATGAGTAAAATGCACAAATTCACTTCACCTATTAATCTGGGACCTTTAATTGTTACACACATTATTGTCCATCTACCAACTTGTCCATTCAACTGTCTTACAACCAAATAACACCCCAAATGAGAAAATTTCTTTGATATGCTTTGGTCCCACTTCAAAGCTTTATCAAGTACAGGTACACAACTCAAGCTGTGTATCCACAGGGAGCACTCACAATTCTGCCGTCGTTGTGGAACAAGTGAAGGAAGTTGCTGATGATCTCCCGCGACTTGTCCTCCCACTTGTGCAGCAACTCATTGCCCTTGTCCACCGAGTTCTTCCACTTGTCCATGATGACTTTCCCCTTGTCCTTGATCTTCTCCTCAATCCGCTCGTACGTGTCCTGCATGCGCAGCCGCTTCTCCTGAACACACAGACATAGACACACATCATCCATCTGTGGAAATTCCCAATACAGAGTCAACAGCTCACTGGGGATAGAAAGAATTAGTTCAAGACCTCAAGTGAGAACCAGATACAATTCATCCAGCTAAAATGTCCCAGTGCTCTAAACATAAGCTGAAAACGTTCTTGAGATATTTGGTCTACCTTGCCAATTTTGTAGACCAAAAGTGGAAAAGTAATGTTGAATTCCAAGATTCACTTGAGAACGAATAGCTAGAGATGTATGTCTGTATTGCTTGGTAATCATATACCATACAGCCACCAGTAACGTTTTCCTTTCCTGCTAAGATAAAGTGGAAAAATGTCCTACTTTGCCAGAGCAGGCAAAACGTCTTATCAAATCTTTCTCAGGAACAGATTTTTGCATCCGAGAGAAAACAAAATGACAAAGGTTAAGAACTATGCAAATATGTGAGCACAACTGACACTACTTTAACCCTCCGGGTGTCAGACTATTAGTGCCCGAATGTCACCGTTTTTTCCTGTTCACGGGTCATGTGCCAAATGACCAAATAAGCATACAACATGCAGAAATAACACATACAAACTATATATCACTAGAGAGCTTATTGAATGAACTATATGTATATTACCAGAAATATGACATATATATTTATGGCAAATAGAAATCACTTCTGGAATGCAGCTTTAAATTATTTTTTAAAATCGAAGTCGTCTACCCACCTACCAAGGTACACTTTTATATGGAAGAAGGGTGACAAAAAGCACTTGACAAGCAAGCAAAAACATTATCCTACCCAAGAAAAAAAAATCTGTGAGCATTGCTTGGCTACAAGAAACTTGGAAAAGATTCAAATATTATGAGTGCCCACGGAATGTTTTCTGTTAATTTTGGGGTACATGATAATTTTGGCCAACATAAGCATTCAAATACATAATATGTCAGCAAAACCCGGATGAAATTGTAAGGAAATGAATAAAGGTGAAATAAAAAAGTATCACTATCTACACACCTCACTTTTTACATTCATGATAAAGAAACTTTGTTGAGTTGATATCAAATCAGAAATGTGTCAACAATAATATAAGCTACTTCTGGTGAGTATACTTTTTAAAAAACAGTGTTGTAGCATGTAATCTAAGACTATTATAGAAGCATGCAAATGTGAAAAATCAAAGGATTAAATGTCACTTTCCTTCCTGCTGAGAGCTTCAACATGCAAAATATCAAGACAGGAATGAGCAACTTTGACTCAGCAATGAGTTCATCAGAGTTCAAAAAGCCAAGGTCAGAATAAGGCAATTCTGATATGCCACTATCAACAGACTGTTCAGTCATCCTCTTCCTCTCAAGCTCCCTCTCGTCTGCCACACTTTGGAATTCTTCTGTAGTGCTCCAACTTTGGCTCACAGGCCAAATGGCATCCCACGTTACATCCTGGACAGTATAGGTTCTCGATCTCTTCCTGCCTTTCCCTCTGGTGGATGGACTGCAGACAACACATATCCTTTCCTTCTTTCCGAGATTGAAGTCCGAATCATTGTCGTTATCCTCAATCTCGACATCAGGATTGTCTTTGCTATCTATTACAGCAGCAAGAATCTCAAATGCACTTTGTATACATCGTAATCGTTCACTCTCGTCAGACGTACTCGGTTGATCCGCCATTGTGGGCGGTCGAGCGCATGCTTTGTTTACAGTATGTTTCCGTATTGGATTGCTATTTCTAGAGCCGTCTTTCCATGATCAGTTACTCAGCCAATGAAAACCTGTGTCTCAGAGGAAATATTACTGTGCTGCCACGGTTTTGGCTACGTAGATCACAAGTATTGCTTCGTCTCCTCTGTTTAGATCATAAACGTCAACATGCGCAATGGCAACCAGTATGCTAATTCTATGAAAATATTTTTCAAAACAAGCGCATACTGTGCTGAAATTGTTTATGACACCCTTTCAAACTTAGATTCTGACTAGATTGTTCTTGAAAATCTCTGAATCATACGAGATTCGTTGTAATTGATGCTCTGCACATTCGCGGAAGTGAACGCACGCCGCCATCTTTGTTGACGTTGCCCTCCGTGAGCGAAATGGGGGAGAAAACGATAACAAGCGCTTTTGTGGGTCCAAATATGTGTTTATTTTCTTCCAAAATGAATATTATTTTGAGAAATGATATAATCTGCCGTTTTAAGAACACCACAATATCTTTATCAACCACCAAAATTCTGAACCGACCAGGTCGGTTCAAGCAACTTGGCAATGATTCTTGAACCGACCAGATCGGTTCATGGCACTCGGATGGTTAAAAATATTTGACAGCACTAAACTCTCATCTGAATGTGTGTTGATGACTCCTTACATGCAAACGGCAATGTTTTACCCATGTCTGGAATGCAAATCCCATGGGAAACATTGCCTATCCACCCCATCCCCCCCAAATACTATTGAGTCAGCCAAGTAAAAATCAAATTAAAATGTTCTTCGGACCACCTTTTTACCAGTAATTTAAAGGGGGGAAGTTCATCTCATGAGCTTGATGTTACATCACATTCCCCCACCTTCATGAAGCTGACGTTTAACTCCTTGGCTGTGTATCCTCGGGACAGGTTGCGCCGCACATACATGTCGTAGTCCTTGATGATGCGGGCAATGACATCTGTGGTGGAAATGCCCTCTGTCCTCTGGGTAGGAAGGAACCTGCACATGGAAAATCATACATCTTGCCTGTCCTTGAAACTCTTCCTTCCCCTCTCCCAACATTTTCTAATGTCAACTGTTGCCATTTTGGTGAAGTTTTATTTTGTCTGTTTTGCCTTGGGCTGTTTAGTGCAAAGTATTTCATAGGTAAAGGCCATCTGATCATGGGAATGAGTAGAATGGACCAGATGTAAGAAGAGTGATTCAAGGCTGGCTGGGTTCTCATAAGGTGAGATTAAGGCAACGGTTTAAAATACATGGTGGTCAAAACTTTGTTCTGTGTGTATGGAGAGTTGGGAAAAACATTCAGGTGTGCTAAGCACTCAAAAGAAATGAATGACTGAATGAATGCTTAGTTCCTTACATTCCCTTCGCCTTGACATCCTTGTACACATCCTCCTGGGTGCCTGTTGTGTAGGGCAGGTCGTCATGGGCAACAAAGTCAATCTGGAGAGAGAAAAAACAATCACTCATAATGTTGGAGAAGCTCAGAAACAGAATCTAAGTCAGAGAAAAAATAGACTAAAGTAATTCTGTAGACTACAACATCAGTCAAATTGATCTGCGCACACACACACACACATACATATGCACACATGCATGCATGAGCACACACACATACATGCACACATGCATGCATGCACACATGCATGCACGTACACACACACACACACACACACACACACACACTCATCCAAAATTATAAGGAACCTCAAAAACAGGATGCTGACCAATATAACAAGAAGGGCAAAGCCCATACGACTCACATGCTTGACCTTGACCTTTATATGACCTTGACATTCAGGTGACCTTCAAGGTCAAGGTCAAACAACTAAACCTACCAATGACACCATACACTAAGAAATGCTTTACACATTTTTCCTACCAAAATACATGCGACCTTGACCCAAGGTCAAGGTCATCCAAGGTCATGCAACACAAAGCTGTTCATTCAAGACATAGGAAGCACAATGGTGCTTATTGGCACTTTCTACCATGAGATATAGTCAATTTTAGTGGTTCACTACCCCATTTTCGTCACATTTCATAAGGGTCAAAGTGACCTTGACCTTGATGATATGTGACCAAATGTGTCTCATGATGAAAGTATAACATGTGCCCCACATAATTATTAAGTTTGAAACAGTTATCTTCCATAGTTCAGGGTCAAGGTCACTTCAAAATATGTATACAATCCAACTTTGAAGAGCTCCTGTGACCTTGACCTTGAAGCAAGGTCAACCAAACTGGTATCAAAAGATAGGGCTTGCTTTGACCTATATACCACTTGTAGCTAAGGTCGCCATTCTCAATAACGTGGGAGAAAATTGGGAAAATGTGAAAAATGACTGTTTTTGAGACCACATTTATGGCTCCTGTGACCTTGACCTTGAAGCAAGGTCAAGTCACTATGTATGTTTTTTGAGGCCTTGTCATCATACACCATCATGCCGCATTTGGTGTTGATAGACTTAATAGTCTCCGAGAAAAATCCAACGTTTAAGTTTTTTACGCCCGGACGGACGGACGGACGGACGGACGACACGGCTGAGTACATAGACTCACTTTTGCTTCGCATGTGAGTAAAAAAAATCCCACATGAATTCTGCTAATTTAAACATCAATAACAGCAATTTGCTTTGTTCACAGTTGTCAAAGTCAACAAGCAATTTTCATTTAACATATCGATTGATATGTGGTGGCAATCAAATTTCATTTTCACACATACAGATCAATGATAGATTGAAATTTGCAGTAACAATTGAAGCACTAAAGAATGAGAGAAATCAAATCATCACAAGAAAATTAACAACTGATTTCCAGCATCATTTCATGAAAAAAATAAAAAGATCACATTGATTGATTAAATAAAGTTTCACGTATGCTTCATAATACATGAGTATTCGATCAAATAAACTACATGTCACTGCCATTCAGTAAATATCAAGGGCATATGTGAAAAGAGTATCTTGCTAATTTAGCAAAACACACACACACACACGCACACACACACACACACTCAAGCGCATACGCAAACACACACCTAACAAACCTAGAAGACCAACTTGACATTGATATGGTCCGGATTACAGCTGAGACACATCAGAAATTTCAAGGAAGTTTCAAAAATGTCTAATGAGAGTTGTTTTGTAGAAAAAACATTAAATGGTGGGAAAGTCCGCTCATCTGGTTGCATTAATTGCACAACTCTGACATTTTCCCACATGTGACAGCCATCCATTTTCAACTTTTCCCCTGCCATTTCTGTTGTAATCAAATGTTCTGACTTTGCCAATAACAAGAAAAAAGCCTTTACAAGAAGATAAAAAAACTCAGCAAGTAGTTCTCTGTGAAAGTGATATCACTGTAGTGAGGAGGAAGTGAAGTAAGAAGATAAAAAAACTCAGTAAGTAGTTCTCTGTGAAAGTGATATCACTGTAGTGAGGAGGAAGTGAAGTAAGAAGATAAAAAAACTCAGTAAGTAGTTCTCTGTGAAAGTGATATCACTGTAGTGAGGAGGAAGTGAAGTAAGAAGATAAAAAAACTCAGTAAGTAGTTCTCTGTGAAAGTGATATCACTGTAGTGAGGAGGAAGTGAAGTAAGAAGATAAAAAAACTCAGTAAGTAGTTCTCTGTGAAAGTGATATCACTGTAGTGAGGAGGAAGTGAAGTAAGACTTGAAATGATTGGAGACTGCTTGGGGGGGTTTACTCTCAGATGAGCACTGCGAGATGCCTGGAGCTAGTTTAGACAGTAGCTTCCACATTATTCCCAGGAAACATCTGCATTAACTGCAGTATGTTGACAAGAACACAATGACACATATTGATTCATGTCATAAAATGCTGTCAGTATAGGACAAAAACCCATTGTAACTTTCCAGCAATTTTTAACAGTTTCAAATTACTGATATGATATTTCAATTTTAATTACATTTGCTTTGTGGATGAAACAAGTTCCCTTTGTAGACTTCAAGAAATTTGATGAAATGTTTCTTTACTGAGTTGTTGAAAAAGAAGGGGAACAAGGTCTACCTTGTGCAGGGCGAGGAAATCCTCATCCACAGTCCACGGAGCATCTGTGACTACCTCATCCACGTAGCGACAGTGGCGGAGGGCCTCATATCGCTCCACCTCGTCCATAACTGTCCTCCCCTTCATCTTGTGGGTTAGCTCATCATTGCACACTAAAAATAATGACCAAATAATCATAAATAACAGCAGTAGCAACACTGACATCAAACTAGTGCTGTATATCAATCAACTTCTGTCATGAATAAAAGGCTAATCTTTTCAAAGAAAAAATAAAAAGGATATTGCAGCATCTGCATTTCACAAAAAAATACTATTCTTCTTTTCCCTCTGAAAATCTATCAGAATGTATGTGTGTAGTGAGACTAGCAAGATGAAAAATAAATTGGTGTACAGAAAAATAATTCTTTCATTCACACACACACACACACACACACATATATATATATATTGAAAAACTGCCGACCGAGCAAGACGTACTCATCCACATCACCTGATGAAGCCCAACAGGCAAAAGGTTGTACATGTAAATGAGTAAGCAATAAAGGATGCTGAGATACACAAGCGAGAAGTTAATCCTCTCTCTCTCTCTCCCTTTCTCTCTCTCTCTCTCCCTTTCTCTCTCTCTCTCTCTCTCTCTCTCTCTCTCTCTCTCTCTTTCTCTCTCTCTCCCTTTCTCTCTCTCTCTCTCTCTCTCTCTCTCTCTCTTTCTCTCTCTCTCTCTCTCTCTCTCTCTCTCTCTCTCTCTCTCTCTCTCTCTCTCTCTCTCTCTCTCTCTCTCTCTCTCTCTCTCCCTCCCTTTCTCTCTCTCTCTCTCTCCCTTTCTCTCTCTCTCCCTTTCTCTCTCTCTGTTTTTGATGACAGTAGTGAATGATGAAGAGTAGGAAGGAAGAGCACAAGCTGGATCAGAACGAAGAAAGGAAGCAGAAGCATGCAAGACAAGCAACAAAAGTTGAAATGGTAGAAAAAGCATGAAAAGCAAGGGAAACAGGAGGAGCATGAAATGAAGCATGAGGAGAAGCATGAGGAGGAGCATGAGGAGGAGCATGAAAAGGAGCAGGTGCAGGAATTGGCAGGAGCAGGAGGTTACAAGGACCGCAAACATCGCAGCATGCCTTACTCACCTCCCACGATGAGATAGCAGTTGGGGATGGAAATTTTGGCCTGCATGAGTTGCCGTGCGTGACCGGTGTGGAACATGTCATAGATGCCGTCTGCATACACCCGTACTAACCTGGGAACTGTAACCACACCACAAGTCTGGCTGGAGAATTTGCAAAATCACTCATGAGTTCCATATACACTGCAAATACTCATTCAAAAGTACAACATTTTGATTGAGTATCATGAAGTAGAATTAATCAGAATCGTAAGCAAACTTTATGAATTGTCAAAATAAAGGCAGAATAAATAAAAATCTAACATTTGCCTGATCTATTATTTTACTTTATATTGCCCAATAGATCCTTTTTCAATGCATTCCCAAAAATGTGTGTTGTATGAAACAATGAAAAAACCTGCATTACTGAATAGAAATAAAATAGTTTCCCATAAAAAATTCTTAGGCATGCAGATAAAAGGTAGGTACATACCTAATGACAAAAAAAAGTACACATGCTCAGCAAGAAAAAGGGAAAAATCAGACAATGGGAGAGAGAGTTGAGGCAGCGTAGACAACAAAAGTAGAACTTGGGACCATGAAGGTAAAGGCAGACTAAATAAAAATTCTAAACTTGTTTCAGACCTTGAACTCTGACACAAGATAACCAAATAGCTCTTACTCTTAGGCATCAGTTTCCTAAGCAACACAACTTGCCATTGTATTCAGTCATGATGCAGGAACTTAATGCAAGACAAGCTAGATCTCGAGCTATGTACATTTATTATGCATTAAAAAAGTGCAAGTGTAAACTAGAGGAAGGTAGGGATACTATATGATGGGCATTAGGCTATATTGCTCTACATGTATGTCAATATCTGACACTCATCACAATTTTGTTGCTGCTTTTTTGTGATGGGCTGATGGCCTTGTCAATAAAAACTGCTGGCGCTGAACCTCCAGGTTTTGGCATTTTAAAAAAAAGAAGAAAAAAAAAGATTGGGTTCGAACCCGCAACCTCTCGAGAAAAGAGGGGGAAAAAACGCACGCACACTAAAACACAACAAGAAGGGCAAAGTCCATACGACTCACATGCTTGACCTTGACCTTTACATGACCTTGACCTTCAGGTGACCCTTAAGGTCAAGGTCAAACAACTACACCTAGCAGTGACATACACTAAGAAATGCTTTACACATTTTTCCTACCAAAATACATGTGGCCTTGACCCAAGGTCAAGGTCATCCAAGGTCATGCAACACAAAGCTGTTAATTCAAGACATAGGAAGCACAATGGTGCTTATTGGCACTTTCTACCATGAGATATGGTCACTTTTAGTGGTTCACTACCCCATTTTGGACACATTTCATAAGGGTCAAAGTGACCTTGACCTTGATGATATGTGACCAAATGTGTCTCATGATGAAAGTATAACATGTTCCCCACATAATTATTAAGTTTGAAACAGTTATCTTCCATAGTTCAGGGTCAAGGTCACTTCAAAATATGTATACAATCCAACTTTGAAGAGCTCCTGTGACCTTGACCTTGAAGCAAGGTCAACCAAACTGGTATCAAAATATAGGTAATACTTTGTTCTATATACCATATATAGGTGAGGTATCCAATCTTAAAAACGTAAGAGAAAATTGAGAAAATGTGAAAAATGGCTGTTTTTTAGACAACATTTATGGCCCCTGCGACCTTGACCTTGAAGCAAGGTCAAGTCACTATGTATGTTTTTTGAGGCCTTGTCATCATACACCATCATGCCAAATTGGGTGTTGATAGACTTAATAGTCTCCGAGAAAAATCCAACGTTAAAGTTTTAAACAGACGCCCGGACACCCGGACGGACAAAACGGGTGAGTACATAGACTCACTTTTGCTTCGCATGTGAGTCAAAAAACCAGGTCAGGTTCGAACCCACAACCTCTCGAAAAAAAAAGAGAAAAAAAAAGTTTCAGCGCAGAATCGAACCTGGTCACGCATGACCAAGAGTCCAACGCTCTACCAAATGTGCCATTGGAGATTTCGCCATTCCGTCAATTACATTTTTGCCATTCCATCAATTGACATTTTAGGGAGGTGCTTTCGAGTTACCACCTTAAAAAAAATCACTTTCTTTTCAAACCTCGATTCTGAAAATTTGATACATTCAATCGGACCTAACTTCCAGTAAGTGTGCAAAATGTCAAGGAAATCCGTCCAGGGCCCGTATTCACAACGGCGATTTATCGGCGATTTATTTTAACTCCGATTTATCTCTAAACTCAGACGATTCCATCTGCCTGTTCCGCTCTCCCTTGGCTGGAAACCAGTATATATAGCAAAGCGCAACCTAGGATCCTCTGACGAGCGTACCTTATCTAACCGATCAAGATAACGTGGGGCTAGGGGATAAATCGAGTGTTAAAAAGATAAATCGCCGTTGTGAATACGGGCCCAGTAGTTTTTGAGATATCAGCCGTTATGTTGGGACAGACAGACAGACACACACACAGACAGATAAAGTCTGTAGGACCTCCAGTAAACCTGGAGGATAAGTTTAAGTT
>JAWQFJ010001267.1:5000-27500 GCA_034096865.1 Theodoxus fluviatilis
TACACATTAAAATGAAATTCAGCCATCACCTCTCTCACATTACTCTGAGCAAAACACTCTTGAAGATTAGCGACATATTCATTAGCAGAGATCGCATCCCTAACAATTCTTGTACACGAGGCAATGTTATCATCGCTAACCGGGGATTTGTCATGAGTGTAGGCAAACTGAGGGAGGTAACAGACTCCGCCATGTTTATTGATGTGATTGCGTTGAGCTGACCGCATCCGAATTCAGCCGAGGAGAGCATGGAAAATACTCTCCGGTGGCTAGAGGAAAGGTACAAATGATAAAGGTAAAGGTTTGGTTTTATAAAGCGACACCACTTATGTCTGGGTCTTAAACCACTTACGCTTTACCACCTGATCACTAAGCAGTTCGATCAATCCTTTGCTGACACCAGGCGACGATTACAGTGACAGACATATAAGACGCACACAGTCAGATACCAACGGCAACTCCATTCCCTGAGAAGTATTCCAACCCCAGGCTGGCTCACGGCCACATACGAGGGCTAATGGCACTACAGTGACCTATCGCGGTTCTCACAGGCACCCGTTTTACTCCTGGGTGGAGAGAAGCAATGTGAGTGGAGCGTCTTGCTCAAGGATGCAACTCTGGGATCCACACAGCTTCGAACGCCGCACCTCCTAGCTGCAAGCGACTACAGGTCAAGGGCATAACCACTTCCCCACAGAGCCCTTACAGGCCGAAATCAAGACTACAAGGAAAAATCAGTCGACCTCAGGACAGTAATCTAAACCACTCTACGGTTTGGCTGTGCAGCCTAAGAGCTACGAGACTGCATGGAAAATCCCAACGTATGAGCTGATTGCATGCAAATTCACGTCAGCAGTGCATGGAAAGTCCGAGTCAGAGGATCGTCCTCACTGCAGGTCGAGTTGAAGACTGCAAGAATAAAAGTCATTCCGAGTGGACTGCACTGCAAAACAACTCTTAGACTGCACAGTTTCCTATGGCACTCCAAGACTGAGTGGAAAATTCGAGTTTCAGAGGTGATTGCACAGGAGTCCAATGTAGGGCTGCATGGAAAATTTGTCTGAACGCTGCTGCATCTATAGGTCACTGCAAGTGGTTGAGGAAAAGGCTACTCCAGGGACCACTGATCTACAAGAGGTCGAGAAAAACTTTCCACTGAGGGCAACAGCACTGTAGAAAGTCATGGAAAACTTTACTTCGAGGTCTTCTGCACCACATGAGGTCGAGAAAACTAGTCTGAGGGCAACTGCACTAAAAATTGTCGGCACGAAGTCCTGGGAAATTCCCATGTGAATGTTACTGCACTACGGGAGGTTACGGACAACTATGAGAGCCATTGCATTACAAGAGGCTTTGAGAAACTTCAGGGATTAGTGCTACTGCATTACAAGAGGTCGTGGTAAAAACTTCAGTGAAAGAGCTTCCGAAGTACAGGAGGTCGTGGAAAACTCTAGTCTTATTGCTACCGAGGTACATGAGGCCGTGGAAATCTCTAGTCTTATTGCTACCGAGGTACAGGAGGCCGTGGAAAACTCTAGTCTTATTGCTACCGAGGTACAGGAGGCCGTGGAAAACTCTAGTCTTAGGGCTACCAAAGTACAGAAATTCGTGGGAAAACACCAATCTGAGGGCTTTCGAAGTACAGAAGGTCGAGGGAAAACTCTAGTCTGAGGGCTACCGAAGTACAGGAAGTCGCACAAAACTCTAGTCTAAGGGCTACCGAAGTACAGGAAGTCGCAAAAAACCTCTAGTCTAAGGGCTACCAAAGTACAGAAGGTCGTGGAAAACTCTAGTCTGAGGACTACCGAAGTGCAGGAGGTCGTGGGAAAACTCTAGTCTAAGGGCTACCAAAGTACAGAAGGTCGTGGAATACTCTAGTCTGAAGACTACCGAAGTGCAGGAGGTCGTGGGGAAACTCTAGTCTCAGGGCTATTGAAGTACAGGAGGTCGTGGGAAACTCTAGTCTACGGGCCTAGTCTGAGGACTACCGAAGTACAGAAGGTCGTGGGAAACTCTAGTCTACGGGCCTAGTCTGAGGACTACCGAAGTACAGGAGGTCGTGGGAAACTCTAGTCTACGGGCCTAGTCTGAGGACTACCGAAGTACAGGAGGTCGTGGGAAACTCTAGTCTGAGGACTACCGAAGTACAGGAGGTCGTGGGAAACTCTAGTCTACGGGCCTAGTCTGAGGACTACCGAAGTACAGGAGGTCGTGGGAAACTCTAGTCTGAGGACTACCGAAGTACAGGAGGTCGTGGGAAACTCTAGTCTACGGGCCTAGTCTGAGGACTACCGAAGTACAGGAGGTCGTGGGAAACTCTAGTCTACGGGCCTAGTCTGAGGACTACCGAAGTACAGAAGGTCGTGGGAAAAATCTAGCCTGAGGGTTATCGAAGTACAGGAGGTCGTGGAAAACTCTAGTCTAAGGGCTACCAAAGTACAGAAGATCGTGGGAAAACTCTAGTCTGAGGAATACCGAAGTACAGAAGGTCGTGGAAAAGCTCTAGTCTGATGGCTACCGAAGTACAGGAGGTCGTGGGAAACTCTAGTCTACGGGCCTAGTCTGAGGAGTACCGAAGTACAGAAGGTCGTGGGAAAAATCTAGCCTGAGAGCTATCGAAGTACAGGAGGTCGTGGAAAACTCTAGTCAGATGGCTACCGAAGTACAGGAGGTCGTGGGAATACTCTAGTCTAAGGGCTACCGAAGTACAGAAGGTCGTGGGAAAAATCTAGCCTGAGGGCTATCGAAGTACAGGAGGTCGTGGGAAAACTCTAGTATGAGCGCTACTGTATTACAAGAGGTCGTGGAAAACTCTAGTCTGATGGCTACCGAAGTACAGGAGGTCGTGGGAAAACTCTAGTATGAGTGCTACTGTATTACAAGAGGTCGTCAAAAACTCTAGTCTGAGGCCTACCGAAGTGCAGGAGGTCGTGGGAATACTCTAGTCTGAGGGCTACCGAAGTACAGGAGTTCGTGGGAAAACTCTAGTCTGAGGGCTACCGAAGTACAGGAGGTCGTGGAAAACTCTAGTCTGAGGACTACCGAATTACAGAAATTCGTGGGAATACTCTAGTCTAAGAGCTACTGAAGTACAGGAGGTCGTGGGAAAACCTCTAGTCTGAGGACTACCGAAGTGCAGGAGATCGTGGCAAAACTCTAGTCTGAGTTCTACCGAAGTACATGAGGTCGTGGGAATACTCTAGTCTGAGTTCTACCGAAGTACATGAGGTCGTGGGAAAACTCTAGTCTGAGTTCTACCAAAGTACATGAGGTCGTGGGAAAACTCTAGTCTAAGGGCTACCGAAGTACAGAAGGTCGTGGAAATATTCTTGTCTAAGGGCTACCGAAGTAGCGGAGGTCGTGGGGAAACTCTAGTCTGAGGGCTACCGAAGTAAAGGAGGTCGTAAAAACTCTAGTCTGAGTTCTACCGAAGTACAGGAGGTCGTGGGAAAACTCTATTTTGAGGGCTACCAAAGTACAGGATTTAAATAAACCCAGATTTCTCCGTCGCAGGGATAGAACCACGGCACTGCGCCTCGCACATCGTCCAACCCCAAAGTATGCTCGCCCATCTCCGCCTGTAAAAAGCCATGGTTTCAACAAGCGAGTAGAGGCTGAGGGGCTGACTGTGTACTCATGCAAGAGGGGAGAGCACTGGGGGTTGGGCTGGCAGGAACTAGTGTATATTCTAAACAAGTTTGAAGGGTTGGGAAGTTCCTGTAAATACGTTTTGTCTTTTTATTTGGCCCGTCGTAGACGATTAACCAAAGCTAACGACACAAGGCTGCAGCCAATATAGCATCCCACATTGTACGATATTTAAATAAACCCAGATTTCTCCGTCCCAGGGAGTACACGATCAGCCCCTCAGCCTCTACTCGCTTGTTGAAACCATGTCTTTTTAACAGGCGTAGATGGGCGAGCATGCTTTGGGATTGGAGGATGTGCGAGGCGCAGTGCCGTGGTTCTATCCCTGGGACGGAGAAATCTGGGTTTATTTAAATATCTTACAATGTGGGATGTTATATTGGCTGCAACCTTGTGTCGTTAGCTTTGGTTAAACGTCTACGACAGGCCAAAACAAAAAGACAAAACGTATTTACAGGAACTTCCCAACCCTTCAAACTTGTTCAAAGTACAGGAGGTCGTGGGAAAACTCTAGTCTAAGTGCTACCGAAGTACAGGAAGTCGTAGAAGACTCGAGCTTGATGGGTAATTACCTACAAGAAGTCTTAGAAAAATCTACTTGGGGTAGCTACCACATTTAAATTCGAAAACCAGGAAGTCACACAAAAGCTCTAGTCTAAACGATAGCGACATTAAAAATGGACTTTTAGAAAGGCATGGCAGGCTGATGCGTATGGAAATGGCTGCATTAACAGTCGTCTCATGCACTGCTGGATAAAATGTTTCTTTCCCATTTCCACCTCGGTGCCTCAGTTTTCTTCACTTGCATCAACCTAAAGTTTTTATTTCGTTTGTCGTCTGCCCCCAGGTTCCTTTCATGATGGAAAATTATTCCGGTTGGCTTTTAAGAGCGACCTTCGGCGTGTTTGTGAGCTAACATGAGTGCATATTCAGTCATTAAAAGTTGCTCTAGATTTGTCCGGCCAGTCAGTTTTTAGCCTTTCGAAACACCATCCATCGGTAACCTCGATTGCCGAGGTCGTGGTTGAAGTGTGGTTGTATGGCCTTTAGATTATCTTCATGACAAGATGGATATGGGGCAGCAATGTGGTGTGCCGGCAAAGTTGCTAGACAATTAGGTTCGTTTAAATTCGGTGTTAGACATGCAACTTTGTCAATGCTATTAATTGCGCCGTGATATGGCCTGTGAATGCTGCCTCATTAATCGACAAGCCTGTGATGGTTGGACGTGCGTCTCTGAAAGGAGACAAATACAAACCGTGTGACCTTTGTGATCATTTAAGAAAAAAGAATAGTGTTGCTTTGAAGTCAACTAATGTGGCCACATGTTCTGGATGGATCTCTAATGGAAACTCTATGAAGGCAGCATGCAGCGTCTTGAAGAAGTCAGGTGCTATGTTTTCTCCCATTTTAAAGTAAGTACTGACGTGCTTTGCCGATCATGAATTCGATCTAGGGGCTTCCATCTGCTCTGTGCATTTCGAGAATCTGTGAACATAGAAATCCAGAACTGGCTTCAAACGTCGGAGTTCAGTCTCCCATGCCAGAAACTCATTCGCCTCTTCCATGCTGCATTCTTGTTTTTCGTGACTAATCGTTTGAATTTTAAGCAAGACACGCAGTCTTTTGCGAGCAGACCAAAGATTCGTCCTTGACTATGGGTTTCGGCAGTTTCCTCCACTGAGTAGAGCAAAAATACTCATCGGGGAGTTTGGCTGTTTCACACCAAGGCTTTTCCTCAGCACTTCACTTCTCCATTTCATCTGTCAGTGCATACACAGAACTTGTCATCAGCCATTAAGAAATCCATGATTTCACAACTCACAGACTTTATGCTGGGGAATTATTTTCCCTTTTGTGTCCGGTTTTCAGCTTTTTGTTTTTCTGTTATTGAGATTTTTCTAGTAGAGTGTGTCTTTTCCTGTGCATCTTCTTTCCTTTTCTAAGCAGCCAATTTCCTTATCGTAACTTTGATAGCGGTGGAGCATGGAGCAGCGGTTAGAAATGCAAAACATTAATGGTGAATACTGTGTGACAGAAACTAAAACCACTGCATGAAAACCTAGATCAAATGGACTATTTTTAAGACGATGAGAGTTCTTTATCACCTTTACGAAGTATATTCAATTGGAATAAACTTCTTGGAGCGTCTTTCTTTTTTTTCAAATGGGCAAATACTCGGTCCGGTAGAAGTGAAGTACTGACTTCTTTCTCACCCTATCCGTGAGAAATGATAAGGAAAAAAACGACAGCAGTGAAAACATTTCTTTGCAAAAGACGGCGGAGGAATCGGTTTGGCTCCTTTCTTTTGAAAAAAAGACTTGTTTGTTT
This sequence comes from Theodoxus fluviatilis, assembly GCA_034096865.1. Lineage (NCBI taxonomy): Eukaryota > Metazoa > Mollusca > Gastropoda > Cycloneritida > Neritidae > Theodoxus > Theodoxus fluviatilis. The sequence continues at coordinate 10,980 of JAWQFJ010001267.1, forward strand.
CTTCCTTCAAAGTGGATTCCAAGATCCTTTAGTTCTCCCGCCGTCTTCCCGCATCTGAGCTGGACGCTCTGTCGGCAGGTCACCACTGTGTTTGGCCTTCAAGGCGTTGGAACTCTGTGGCCATTGCGCGCTGCTGCTCTGGTTAGCATGTTGCCACTTGTCCCTCCTTCCCTAGCATAGACGGAAGAGACAGGGCAAAAGAACTTGAAAGTTGCCAATACTGTGGCATGGCTGACGTTTGAAAGCAAGGAGTGCGGGCGGCGTTTCGGTTTGGTGGACGCTCCATCAGGTGAAGTACGTGAGTGCCGCTCATCCATTACCTAGATAAAAATGACAATGAAGAAGAAGAAGAAGAAGAGAAGAAAAAGAAGAGAAGAAGAAGAGAAGAAAAAGAGGAGGAGGAGGAGGAGGAGGAGGAGGAGGAGGAGGAGGAGGAGGAGGAGAAGGAGGAGGAGGAGGAGGAGGAGGAGGAGGAGGAGGAGGAGGAGGAGGAGGAGGAGGTAGAGGAAGAGGTAGAGAAGGAGGTAGAGGAAGAGGTAAAGGTAGAGGAAGAGGTAGAGGAAGAGGTAGAGGAAGAGGTAGAGGAAGAGATAAAGGAAGAGGTAGAGGAATAAGAAGAGAAAGTAGAAGAGGAAGAAGAAGAGGAAGAAGAAGAGGAAGAAGAAGAGAAAGGAAGGAGAAGAAGGAGAAGAAGGAGAAGAAGGAGAAGAAGGAGAAAAATGAGAAGAAGATGAAGAAAAAGAGGAAAAAGGAAAGGAAGGAGAAGAAGGAGAAGAAGAAGAAGAAGAAGAAGAAGAAGAAGAAGAAGAAGAAGAAGAAGAAGAAGAAGAAGAAGAAGAAGAAGAAGAACAAGAAGAAGAAGAAGGAAGAAGAAGAAGGAGAAGAAGAAGAAGAAGAAGAAGAAGAAGAAGAAGAAGAAGAAGAAGAAGAAGAAGAAGAAGAAGAAGAAGAAGAAGAAGAAGAAGAAGAAGAAGAAGAACAAGAAGAAGAAGAACAAGAAGAAGAAGAAGGAAGAAGAAGAAGGAGAAGAAGAAGAAGAAGAAGAAGAAGAAGAAGAAGAAGAAGAAGAAGAAGAAGAAGAAGAAGAAGAAGAAGAAGAAGAAGAAGAAGAAGAAAGAAGAAAGAGGAAAGAGGAAAGAGAAAAGAAGAAAGAAGAAGCAGAAAGAAGAAAGAAGAAAGAAGAAAGAAGAAAGAAGAAGAAGAAAGAAGAAAGAAGAAGAAAGAAGAAAGAAGAAGAAAGAAGAAGAAAGAAGAAAGAGAAAGAAAAAGAAAGAAGAAAGAAAAAAGAAGAAGAATAAAAAGAAGAAAGAAGAAAGAAGAAGAAAGAAGAAAGAAAAAGAAAGAAGAAAGAAGAAGAAAGAAGAAGAAAGAAGAAGAAAGACAAAAGAAGAAGAAAGAAGAAGAAAGAAGAAAAAAGATGAAAAAAGAAGAAGAAAGAAGAAGAAAGAAGAAGAAAGAAGAAGAAAGAAGAAGAAAGAAGAAGAAAGAAGAAGAAAGAATAAGAAAGAAGAAGAAAGAAGAAGAATGAAGAAGAAAGAAGAAGAAAGAAGAAGAAGAAGAAGAAGAAAGAAGAAAGAAAGAAGAAGAAGAAGAAGAAGAAAGAAGAAAGAAAGAAAGAAGAAAGAAGAAAGAAGAAGAAAGAAGAAAAAGAAGAAAGAAGAAAGAAGAAGAAAGAAGAAGAAAGAAGAAAGAAGAAGAAAGAAGAAGAAAGAAGAAAAAAGAAGAAAAAAGAAGAAGAAAGAAGAAAGAAGAAGAAAGAAGAAGAAAGAAGAAGAAAGAAGAAGAAAGAAGAAAGAAGGAAGAAGGAAGAAGAAAGAAGGAAGAAGGAAGAAGGAAGCAGGAAGAAGGAAGAAAAAGAAAGAAGAAGGAAGAAGGAAGAAGGAAGAAAGAAGAAAGAAGAAAGAAGGAAGAAGGAAGAAGGAGGAAGGAAGAAGAAGGAGAAGCAGAAGAAGAAGAAGAAGAAGAAGAAGAAGAAGAAGAAGAAGAAGAAGAAGAAGAAGAAGAAGAAGAAGAAGAAGAAGAAGAAGAAGAAGAAGAAGAAGAAGAAGAAGAAGAAGAAGAAGAGAAGAAGAAGAAGAAGAAGAAGAAGAAGAAGAAGAAGAAGAAGAAGAAGAAGAAGAAGAAGAAGAAGAAGAAGAAGAAGAAGAAGAAGAAGAAGAAGAAGAAGAAGAAGAAGAAGAAGAAGAAGAAGAAGAAGAAGAAGAAGAAGAAGAAGAAGAAGAAGAAGAAGAAGAAGAAGAATTCTAAATAATAATAATACTTAATAATAATAATAATAATAATAATAATAATAATAATAATAATAATAATAATAATAATAATAATAATAATAATAATAATTATTATTATTATTATTATTATTATTATTATTATTATTATTATTATTATTATCGACGACGATGATGATGATGATGATGATGATGATGATGATGATGATGATGATGATGATGATGATGATGATGATGATGATGATGATGATGATGATGATGATGGTGATGGTGATGATGATGATGATGATGATGATGATGATGATGATGATGATGATGATGATGATGATGATGATGATGATGATGATGATGATGATGATGATGATGATGATGGTGATGATGATGATGATGGTGATGGTGATGGTGATGGTGATGGTGATGGTGGTGGTGGTGGTGGTGGTGGTAGTGGTGATGGTTGATGGTTGATGGTTGATGGTTGATGGCTGATGGTTGATGGTGGATGGTGGATGGTGGATGGTGGATGGTGGATGGTGGATGGTGGGTGGTGGATGGTGGATGGTGGATGGTGGATGGTGGATGGTGGATGCTTGATGCTTGATGCTTGATGCTTGATGCTTGATGCTTGATGCTTGATGATTGATGATTGATTAATTATTGATGATTGATGATTGATGATTGGTGATTGATGATTGATTGATGATTGATGATTGATGATTGGTGATTGGTGATTGATGATTGATGATTGATTGATGATTGATGATTGGTGATTGGTGATTGGTGATTGATGATTGGTGATTAATGATTGATGATTGATGATTGATGATTGATGATTGATTGATGATTGGTGATTGGTGATTGGTGATTGGTGATTGATGATTGATGATTGATGATTGACGATGGATGATGGATGATGGATGATGGATGATGGATGATGGATGATAGATGATTGATGATGGATCATGGATGATGGATGATGAATGATGGATGAAGTATGATGGATGATGATTGATGATTGATGATTGATGATTGATGATTGATGATGATTGATGAGTGATGATTGATGATTGATGATTGATGATTGATGATTGATGTTTGATTGATGATTGATGTTTGATGTTTGATGTTTGATTGATGATTGATGATTGATGATTGATGATTGATGATTGATGCTTGATGCTTGATGATTGATGATTGATGATTGATGATTGATGATTGATGATTGATGCTTGATGCTTGATGATTGATGATTGATGATTGATGATTGATGATTGATGATTGATGATTGATTGATGATTGATGATTGATGATTGATGATTGAAATGACGATGATGATGATGATACAAAAACATGGTAATGGTGATGATGATGGTGATGATGATGATGATCATCCTCTTCATCATCATCATCTGCATCATCATCATCATAACCTTAATTTCATTCTTTGTTTTGCATACATTTTTCTTGAAATTTTTCACCCCTGGTCGGCGCTGTACAGCGCTTGGGAACCGGTTTTACTCCTCGGCAGGAGAGGCAATGGGGGGGGGGGGGGGGAAGCATCTTCCCAAGGATGTACCTCTAGTCTCACAGCTTCGAACGTTGCTACGGCTGGCTACAAGCGACAGCGGGCGATCGCTCTAACCACTGGTTTTGAGTCCCGACATATACATGTGCATGTAGGTGGAGGAGTCGTCTGCACGTCATCCATGACCTTCTCTGCCATGAGCAATGTCGGCCCTCTGCCCTCAAAGAAATGTGGAGATGTTCCTTTATCCTGACACTGTTGGCAAACTGGCTCATTAATCAAGCAGGTTGCCATTTTGACCAGCAAGTCTGTGTCGTTGATTTGCGCGGTGGCGGTATCATGGTAGAGCTCTGCTCCGTGTTCTAAACGACCTCCTTGTCGCATCTGATGATTCCAAAGTTTCCCTTCTCAAGTTGTTAGATTTGAGTGCTGCGTTTGACACAATAGATCATGGCATTCTTCTCTCCCGTCTAAGACATGTTTTTGGCATTGACAACACAGCACTCTCCTTCCTGAAATCATATATCTCAGAACGTAGGCAGACTGTTTTGATCCAGGGTATTGCTTCTGATCCTGCCCCGCTAAATTACGGAGTCCCACAGGGCTCGGTTCTGGGTCCTCTGCTGTTTCTACTGTACACCCAGCCACTTTCCAACGTAATAGACAGTCATTCATTCTCTCACAGTGAATTTGCTGATGACACGCAACTCTACAACTCCACTCATCCCAGTCAAATCCAACCTCTTTTCTCTGCAAGTGAACTTTGTATTTCTGATGTGAAACAGTGGATGACCCAGAACAAACTCAAACGTAATCACTCAATGACCGAAGCTCTCCTGGTTGGCGGTAGAGGCGAATTCGATCAGGCCCTGAAACTAACCATAGGTCAGAGTGAGATAGAATTCTCAAAGTCTGTTAGGAACTTAGGTGTCATGTTCGATGATGATCTTTCTATGAGAGTTCATGTGAACAAAGTTTGCCAGTTAGCTTACTACGAGTTAAGGAAAATTGGCACTATTCGTCACTATCTTTCACAACAGGCCACTCAAACCCTTGTCACTTCCCTTGTTCTGTCTCGTCTTGATTATGGAAATTCTCTTCTTGCCGGCATTCCTGACACTCTGCTAAACAACTGGAAAAAGTCCAAAACACTGCTGTTAGATTAGTTTTTAGATGTCCCAAGACAACTCCCACATCCAAACTCCTTCGTGCACTGCATTGGTTCCCCGTTGCTCAGAGGATAGAGTATAAGCTAGCCACTATGTGCTTCAACTTCTTCAATCAAACTACATCATATGCACTCAAAGAAATTCTCACTGTCTACACCCCCGCTAGAAATAATCGTTCAGCTGCAGACATCAAAACGTTAAATGTCCCCCGTCGCAAAAAGAAAACCCAAGGACAGCGAGCTTTTTCTTACATCGGCCCTGTAACGTGGAATAGCCTACCTTTCCCTGTCCGTCACTCTGATTCCATGTCCCAGTTCAAAACTTCCCTCAAGACACACCTGTTCCGCTCAGTCTTTCCTGACGAGCAGTGAAGTGCTTCACAAGGCGCCACTTTTATGTTTCGCGTTTTATTTATTGTCTGATATTTAATTAATTGTATTGTATTTAATTTTTCTTTTATTTCAACTGTACAGTGTGCGAGTGTTAGAATGCTTTGTATGAGTGTAGATTTTTTTTTCATTGTAAACGCCATGAGCTTGCCTATTAGGGAAAGTATGTGCGTACAAATAGTCTGTATTATTATTATTATTATTATTATTATTATTATTATTATTATTATTATTATTATTATTATTATTATTATTATTAGAAGAAGAGCTCAACAGAGGCATGATTATTGCTAGTTAAAAAGACTCCCAAGTCTACATCGTTTTGAAGTGCCTATGTAAACGATGTCAGCGAGAAATATGACATCTATGATCATTTGAGCAGCATTTTATGTGTAGCATTACGTCACTCTACAAAAAACTTTTCCGAGGAGTTGATGTTGTAATTCATCGTGCGTTTCTGCTCTAAGCAAAGCCGGCTGGTGTTCATGCACTAGAGGTCAGTCGGTAGAACCCAGATGTTCTGGATTGGTGTTTGTGAAGGACAGAGACCTTAGACAGAACTCTGTGAAGGAGACAGGAAGCGTCTTGTACAAGTCTGGTGTGGTGCTTTGCCGCAGTTTCTGGACGGACGTGCTCCGCTAAGAGGGACATGAGGTGATGCGGCGGCTTTCAACTGCTCTGCATGTGTCAAGAAGTTGTACATACAGAAAGCGACAACTGCTTTCAAATGCCAAAGATCGATTGTACACGCCATTAGCTCTCTCTTCTCTTTCTTGCTGCCTCCGCGTTTTTCAGGCTCGACGCTTGAACTTTTGACAAAGTGTGGAGCATTTGCAACCAGACAAAAGTTTCAGCTTTGATCAAGAATATCGGCAGTTCCCCTACTGAGAAGAGCAAAAGAAATCAAGAGAAGTCTGGTCTTTTTAACAGCGAGGCGGTTTATTACCTAAGTAGTTGACTCCTTTATTTCTTCGGTCAATGCATACACAAAACCTGATAATGGACGCTGAAAAAAGAAATGATTTGAAAATTTGAACAGTTTTTGGTTTTTCGGCTTTTGTTTTTTAAATATATGTTTTCTTTTCTTTTCCATGCTCTTTTCCTTTCCTTGCAGAATCTTTCATTACCACCATTACAATGGTTGTGGTATATGGTGCAGCGGTTGGAAATCTGAGACCGCTGAGAAAAATGTGACGAAGACAACCAAAGAAAACGCAAACCTGGATAAAATAAATATGAATTTAATGCGGAGATTATAGTTAACTCCTTCTCAGTGTATACAATTTGGAAAATACTTCTTTGAGCATCCCACGGCTTCTTTTCAGATGCGTAAATGATCCGTTTGTTGGATGCAAAAGCCCATACCTCTCTCTCTCTCTCTCTCTCTCTCTCTCTCTCTCTCTCTCTCTCTCTCTCTCTCTCAACCTACCCGTGAAAAGTGATTTTTAAAATGACAACGACGCCAAAGTGCTTTGCGTAAGACGGCAAAGGAACCAAATGGTCTCTGTCCTTTTAAAGCGTGTGCTGTCGTTTCTCTCTTAAGATGTTCTTTCGACGCAGGCTCCAAGTTCCTTCAGTTTGCAGTGTACTTCTTGCATCTGCGCGTGACGCTCTGCCATCAATCCAGCGACGTTTTGCCTGTGAGGCATTGAGCCACTCTGGCTATTAAACACTACCACTTAGGCCAACATTTTGCATCTTGTGTTTGGCATGATGTCATTTAAAGAATGATACCTCACAGGAGTTTTGTGTTTCTTTGTATTTCATTTCACGTCTCTGCGCGAATCGAAGCTGGCTGGTATTCATGCGATTGAGTCTTGTCGATGCAATCCAAATGCATTGGGCAGGTCTGTGTGAGGACTTGACGCTTGGTCTGGAACTCTTAGAAGGAGGCAGGCAGGCAACGTTTGGTGCGTCAGGCGCTCTGCTGCAGTTTCTCCACAGACGTGGTCTACTGAGAGTGACAGAAGTCCTTCATGGGACTTCCCTCTGCCCTGCGCGTTCCGAGACACTGTTAGCACTGAAGCCTTGAATGGACTTAATTAAACCCCTTGGAACAACGTTTCATGCCAGCAGATCATTCGCCTCTTCCACACTCCTTCCTCGTTTTTCAATCTCGCACTTGAACTTTCGACAAAATCTGCGACGTTGACTACCAGACGTAAGAGTTGGAGCTTTATTCATTTTTTATTTACTGGTTGTCCTCTCCATGTAATCTCTCCTCGGACGTGCAGAACTCGACTTCAGACCTTTAAAAGGTTAAAATGTATAGAATTCTCTCCTTCTCTCCCCCCCCCCCTCCTTAAAGCCATTTGCCTTGCAAGTGGCACTCTACTGAATGGAAGGAGATGCTACAATGGCGAGAACAGCATTGCAGAAAGCACCCAAAAAAGTGCAAGCCATCAACAAATGGATTCTAGAGGAGAAAATTGAATTCATCGACTTCTTGATGCATTCTATAAAAAATACTACATTAAGCAGCCCATAGCTTCTTCCCTTATGAACGAGCATTCAATCTGGTGGACGCGACGCCCTGCAATGTTTGTCAGACTGTCCTTAGGGGCAAAAAGACAAAAAGGAGGGATGATGAAAAACTTGTTTGCATAGAACTACAGAGAATCGATACTGCTCTTTTCTCTTGAAGTAAGCGTTGCTGTTTTCTGTGGAGTTTTTCTTCCTGCGGGAGGGTGTTACAAGCCCAACCTCGCAGAGTCTAGGGGTATGATGATTATGAGTTTGTGTAATTACTTTACACTTGAGGCTAGACTTGTAGACACAAAATCTCCTACATGCTTCATTCACTCTCCTCTCACAACCAAGGAGAAAACAAGCGAGATTTATATAATAATAAATTTAATGAATAAAGTATTTCAATCATGCAAGGCATGCATAAGAAGAAGGTTATTATTGGATTTCAATTGTGAATACTTAGAATTTCTAGGCCAGCCGTATAAAAAGGAAAATTGAAATGATTTGTTCTTAGTTCTAAGTCAATTGTTCCATGTGAAGAAAGGTCAATGCTCACCGAGATCCAACGATGAAACAAGAGTCAGTTCTTTTCCTAACCAGTCTGTTTTCACTAATCAGATAGAGGTGGAGGGAGTCGGTCTTCTTTGGAGTTCACAGCATCTTTTAGGCAGGCACCTCTGAGACAGGTCGGCAGTACTTGTCTCAACAGGGACTTCGGAAAAACCTGCGTGTGGCTTGGATGTTAATTAAAGCCGAAGTGATGATTTCTAATGCTTCACTCTCTGAGCACGCTTCTGTGGCCGCTGCACCCCCTCCCTCCGGCAACCCCCCAGCCTGAAATGCTGTCTGGGAAAGAGGACCCCTCGGTCAGGCACCAGGGAGCACCAGGGCAGGCGAGGCCAGGGCGTTTATCTTATCACCAACCTAGGTGATGACGGAGACTTTCCTCGGAGTGTGGAACTAATTTGACCGCCCACACACACTGCGACCCCCTCGGTCCTCATTTCTGGGGCATCTCTCTAATTAAGACACAAGAGAGACACTGATGGGCAACCATCACAAGGGCACCATACCAGATTTTTTCATCATCTTATCATTATTGTTCCTGTGGACTTTCCATGGAGCTTAGAGCCACAGCCACGCCACGCCACGCCAACGACCCAGTACCGGACAGCTCCCCTCAGTTGGACCCATGACAGGACCAGGCCTCTGGAAACCTGACTTTTTACCTCTTCAAAGTTCCAATCTGTTGTGTGTCTCTTCCGCGCATTTACAGTGGAGTGTACTTTCTTCATGGCGTCTTATGCTCCGTAGGGGGGCTCAAAGGATGGAGTGAGTTCAGTGCTTCCTTCACAAGGTTCTACCCAAGACACCACAACCTGCTTTCACTGAATGGCATCAGATACATGGCCAGATTTACTTAGTGTAGAGATGCACTATACCATATGGGGGATACAGGTTAGATAATATCTTTATTGGTCCTTATAGGCCGGAAAACATGTCAGAGAGAATGAATGAATTAATGTTCACGTCCTATCACCTTTTGTAGGCTATGCACGTCATCTGATCATGAAAAATCGCAATAGCCGGTTAGAAAAAGAGCACGTCAAGTCTTGATTTTCCTGGTTACTTACCTTTCACGAATCATGCAAGGAGCGGCTGTGTGCTTTTTCTTATCCCCAACACACAGGGAGATGAAAACATATCAATGAAATACAAAGAAAAGTAGAGAATATATCATGAGATGTTCCCTCTGCTTCCTCTTCCCCCGAACCGCGGTAGTTTTTCACATACTCCGGACCTCTCAGCTTCCCAGGTCCACCTCTCAAGAAAATGAATCCGAAATCCCGATGGCTGATGGGATGAATAAGAAATGAACACAAGTTTAGAGTCAATCATCAGAACTCTCAAGAAGACGCAAAAATCCGGTTGACTGCTTCGTTGGGAGTAAGAAAGTTTTTCCTCGGAGTACGATTGAAACATTTTTCATCAGGTCCTATTTTGTCATGTGTAAGTTACGCATAATACCCGTAAGCTGATGTCTATGCTTTCTCAGCTAACCAAACTGACTGCTAAATGCTTCTCTTATCAAATGTGATACATGTCAGAGCTCTTGCTGACATTGCCCACACAAAAGTGACATCCCAGTTTCCTTGGTTCTCCCACGGATCTATAATATTATTATTATAGATCCGTGGTTCTCCAATCTGCCTCCTACGGATGGACTGACTTCTTTATTTGCCCTCCATGAGCATAAGACATAAAAGCTGCTACTTGCGCCTTTCTCAGCTGACTTTGAAGTTACCGCTAAAGGCAGTCCCACACTGTGAAACACAAACATATTTTCGCTCAACAAATGCACATTTCCTCGAGTGCGATCGGTTATTTCAGTGAAATCTTTGTTTCAGAAAAATATTTCACGGTTTAGGACAAGCTTTTTTAAACTAGAATTTCTCTTAAAGATGTCTGTCCGTCTGCCAATGAGAATGTTACTTACCCCATGTGCCTTCAGCCGTCGCTCTAGCTGCCCGCCCACACAAGTCAACAACATCCCCCCCCCCCCCCCCCCTTTTTTTCGGTTCACATGCAAACTGCTCACTTTTCATTTTTAGAGTTACTGAAACGTTTACAGAAACCATAACCAAATTACAGTATTGGTTTCTCAAAGCTGTGTGTATAATACTTCAATAGCTCATTTAAATCGCTACATTGTCTAAAATGGAAATGTCGATCATAGCAGAAGTCGAAGTTGAGCCACTGAGATGTATGATACTACATGGCATACATATCACGTAGCAGAGTGATTCCGGCAGTCAACTTCGGCTTGCACGGAGGAGCAAAGAATCAACACAGTAGCTGTGGCCTCTTCTTAACTCATCCGTACACACATTTCTCTCGTCTTTGTGGGTGTGGGGTTTTTTGGTTCTCTCTTGTAAAACGATCACAATGACAGCAGCAGTAGCAATTATACCGTCGCTAACTGACGCCATTGCTAAGCAGAAGACAACTCCAACAATTACGTGAGTAACTATTTAATGTGAAAGGTGGAGTCAATTGATTTGTTTCACACACAACACGTTTCACCGTGTGCGAACACCTTGGGTAAAAAAGAAAAGAGTCAGGGAAAGAGAAACAGCGTACTTCTGTATCACTGTGTCCGACAGCCTTTATTAGTGCTTTTCTGGACTGCTAAAAAGGCCACATATCTCGCTCACATCATTCATAAAGGTCTGGCCTTACAGTTTCCTCGTCCTCCAATCCGCCTCCTGCATATGACCTGGATGCGTTCTCTGAATTTCCGTTCTACTGTGGTTCTGAGATTTTGGGTCTGGAGAAACTTCCGGTGAGGGCCGGTTCTTTCCATTGGTTTCCTGCAAGTGCGCATGTCCGGAAACAACAGCTTTGCTGCAGAACGAGAGGCGCGTTTCCCAGGACTATGATATGCTGGTAAAGACAATTCAGAAGGGGTTTCAGATTTTTAAAAGTGATTACTGCATGTAATCATTTACAATGTCAAAGCAGTCAGTTCTTGAGGATCCAATACATGTGCTGCTGCCTCTGTTTCAGAATCATCACCGGCTCTGCTCCTCTATACCTCTCACAACCATTCGAACTATACACCCCCGCAAGAACACTCCGCTCATCCTCTGATACTATAATATTTGTATACCAAACCCTACACTCGCGATCAGCACGGCGGAAGAGCTTTTCTCACTCTGCTGCCGTCGCATGGAACTCTCTCCCCCGCTTAGTCCGACATTGCGAAGATTTAGATTCCTTTCAATCTAATCTCAAAACCCTCTTTTTCACACAACACTCTGAAAAACCTCTGCATCAGTAATTTTCACACTTGTGGTATTTTTTATCAGGTGTGTGCCTCCTGTCTAGTCTTGCTTGTCAGTATGTATTACTTTAATCTGCTTGCTTGTTTGTATGTTTTTGTGTTCTTTTTCTATGTTGCTATGGTTGTTTGCTTCTATGCTTGCATGAATCTGTTTGTTTCCGGCTTTTTCGTTGCTATAGTTGTTTGCTTGCTTGCTTGCATGGTTGATATCTGTTTGCTGCTTTGCCTTATTTGCTTGTGTGCTTATGTTCCTTTTCTATGTTTCTGTTGCTTTTTCAGTTTTTGCATGTATGTTTGCACGATTGATGTCTGTTTGCGGCTTTATCTTGCCTTTTTGTTGCTATAGTTGTTTGCTGTTTGCTTGTGTGGCTATGTTCTTTTTAAACTTTGTAAAGCGCTTTGTGCACGGAAAGCGCTATATATATACTCATTATTATCAGTATTATTATTATTATTATTATTATTATTATTATTATTATTATTATTATTATTATTATTATTATTATTATTATTATAACAAACCCGCTCCCCAAAAAGACAATTCAGAAGGCATTTCAAGTATTTAAGAAGGGATTGCTGTAATCACACGCACTTAGTCAGTCAATTCCTTAAAAACACATCCGTTATTGAAACCAGACACTGCCTGCTTTTTCTATCCAATTTTTACATCGGCACCCGCATGATTACCGCGATCGCTTAAAAAAGGAAGAAGAAAACACCTTCTGGATTGCCGTTGCTATCATGCATATCATAGTCCTTAGAAACCCATCTGAAGTTGCAACCTGAGGTGGAGAAGAAGGAGCCTTTTGCTGACAAACATCAAAGCTGTTTTTGATTTACCGTTTTGGAGCGCTTTTTTTAAAAACCGTTGATCTTGCAGTCCAAACATCGACGTTAATGCTATCTATAAGTCGGTTTTTTATATCATGACTCAGTACAAGTGCTCTGGGGAAATGTTTTCCACTTTCGATTAATGTAAAGAAAAGGCTATCTTCGTAGTTAAGCACAAAGTACGAAAATTGCAACAACCAACAATTTTAACAAGAAAATACATATACTGATCAACAATATTAAATTTTTCTTTTTGTACTGTTAGTGATGTTTGAGAGAATACTTTAACAAAATACACAGAAGTTTTATTGTTAGTAATTGATTGTGTCATCGGGAAAAATTGGGACTGCAGGAACTTTCACCAGTGAAATGCTTACATCTTTGAAGTTCTGATATGAGTAATGTCGGTTTATAAAACAAGAGTTTTTGCCTTTACCGTCTGAGAGAGGGGTTGGGCTTAGACAGCTTGAACCAATAGTGATTATGTAACAACACTTGAGATGCAGTCCACTTCACGCAGCCACAAAGATCTCAGCTGTGTGAAAATACACACACGCGCGCGCGCGCGCGCACACACACACACACACACACACACACACACACGCAATCACACACACTCACACGCAATCACACACACTCACACATACTCACACATACTCACACATACTCACACATACTCACTCACACACACACACTCACACACACACACACACACACGCAATCACACACACTCACACACACACACACACACACACGCACTCACACACACTCACACACACTCACACACACTCACACACACTCACACACACTCACACATACTCACACACACTCACACCCACTCACACACACTCACACACACACACACACACACACACACACACACACACACACGCAATCACACACACTCACACACACTCACACGCACTCACACACACTCACACACACTCACACACACTCACACACACTCACACACACTCACACACACTCACACACACTCACACACACTCACACACACATAAAGTATGTGTATACCAAGATCATCCTCTTATTTCTTTAACAAACAAATTTATTCAAACTCACAAATGTGTTGATAGCACAATGAAAATCACGCTTCTCTGCAATGCACATACAAGAGCTCATTACGGAATTAAATTATACGTGAAAGTGATAAGAAAGACGTATCACTTTTCCTCACGAAGTACACTCAAAAGTTGAGTTATTCGGAAAAATTGGTTCAACAAGCGATGACTTTGCGCAACTATGTACAAATCACATTATCCCGATTTAAACATCAAAAGGGAAAGAAACAATTCAACCACAAGTCACGTTCATTGCACGTCATCATTATACGGTACTCGTCTTTTATTTTTAAAATCCTGTTTTGAGCAAAATATCTTCACGTATACGAGACACGATATGAAACATACACGATCTCAGTCACATAATTTGATTATCATCATCATTATTCACAGCAACCACAATACATCATTTCGCGCCATCAATGTACTTTGTCAAAATCAAATAAAAGCAATAGTTACTTTTCCCATGCAACACTCAAGGCAGACGCCGATTTATCAATACATGGCGTAACACGATGATACACAAAGCAGAAGAAAAGTGCTGGAAAAATACATCACAGTTATACAAGGAATGTTGAGATAGAAAATACAGTTTCATGGATTCGAATACACTGGATTTACAAAGGACGTGAATTTAGCCACAACCTTGAAGAAAAGCATGAGGTCGCCACTACACGTACGGTAGTATGTGCGTGTGTGCGTGTGTGTGTGTATGTGTGTGAGACAGAGAGAGAGAGAGAGAGAGAGAGAGAGAGAGAGAGAGAGAGAGAGAGAGAGAGAGAGAGAGAGAGAGAGAAAGAGAGAATGTTCGCGCGCACGTCCGTCTTTCTGTCCATCTGTCTGTCTGTCCATCTGTCTGTCCGTCCATTTTTTGTCTGTCTATCTGTCTGTCTGTCCGTCTGTTCGTCCATCTGTCTGTCTATCCATCCAAGAGCCTGCCTCCATCTCTGTCTGTCATTCACGGCACTCAGGATAGCGTGCCCTCTATTTTCTCGTAGCGGTGCAACGCAACTGTCTTTACTCGGCCTCCTGCAAAGAGTGCTTACTGACTGCCTGCATGCCGTCTGGACTTCCATTGGGGGAACACGCCGGAAGAACATGTTTATTTTACGGGTACGAGATCACCAAGCAAAGGGGATTCCCACAGAGCCATCAGGGTAGTGAATCGAGACTTGATGAACAATAGACTTCCGTCTGCAGTCAGACGAAAGCGATGAGGTTTCTACATTGGTCGCGCAGACCTTCAACTTACGCGTTTTGCAACAAAACATGGAGGGTTTCTTTTCAAGAGAACAGGAATATGTATAAAGGAAAATAGGTTTAGACGTTTGTGAATTATATGGATGTGCGAAAGAAATAAATTTGTTTCCATAATTTCTTCTTCTTCTTTCTCATTTCCGCACGACAAATTCGACAAGGATGGAGTTACCAGTGACACTGATCAGGCTGGATCTTCTTGAAGTACTTAAAGTCAATCAGGAAGTGGCCTTTGACTTCGACAGGCTAGCAAACAGGAGCAGATAACTCATCACCTGGGACATTCATTGCACACAGGAAATGGCGCCATCCATGACTGTCAAAACTTGGCAAGTTAACAACTTTAGCAAGTTTCACAAAATTTGACTGAAAATGTTAAAACAAGAGAAAAGGGGGAAAAGTTGAAGGAAGGAAGGGGATACGCTGATGCAAGAATGGTGATTGGGTTTTAGAAGAATGGAAGGGAAGTGGGTAGTGGGTTGGCGGGGGGGGGGGGGGGGGGGGGGATGAGTGAGATCACTAATTGTGATTAGAAACAGAAATTTCATCCCATTTGAAGTCAGCAACGATGGACAGATGCTCAGACACCACAAAAACTTCCTCTTAAGCAATGGGAAAGCTTTTGAGACATTTAGCTCTCCAAGTTGATCCTAGTTGTGTCTCGCAACGACGCCATTAATGTTAGTCTGTCCACGGGGCAGGATTATAACGTTTCAGCTAACGACATGCATCTAACAAATGAGACTCTTCAGACGCAATTATCCCAATGGCAACAAAAAATGCTATTGGATTAGTTTTTATCCACATTTACTGTTATCTTAACAAGTAAAGGAAAAATGTTTCGTTGTCATTCACTCAGCGAGTGCCATATTCTATGCTAAGGTGAGACGGTTTTGTGGAACAAATATTTCATATTCATATTTCAAGATTGAGCGAGAACAAGGTAAAACTCATGAAAAACAAACACACAAAAACAAGTACGACATACACACCGATAGCCATCCATGAAACCAGACGAAGCAGAAAAAGCCCGCTGTGACAACAAACATGTGTAGCTTTTTTTAACAGTTCTTAATCTTGATCAAACGGAGACAAGTTAAAATGGAGATGATGGACCACAAGGTAAACAAAAATCGCAAACCTAGACTATAACGCTCTTGCAAGGCGCGTAAACAAGTCTAGATAACAACAAAGACATCTCCTCTCTGTAATGCTATCAGGCGACTTCTATAGACAAAAACGCTTTCCTCGCACGGCCAGAGATAATCAGGAAATGGGACCCTCCTTAAATAGTTCCTCTCAACTGAAATCTCTACCTCAATGATAAACTTCATCAAGGTTTTCAGGAAAACATTCCCATGCAATGTTGACACTCATTAACTTCAACACGTCGGTCGACAAAAACAGAAAATAAAACCAAAAATATTTAGTTCTTAGTGTGCGGTAGAGTAACATCATACTAGTCATGGTGTCTCACTGAAAACAGAACTGAAAAAGAACCTCACAAATAATTAAATTCCGTAAGTGTGAGTGTTTTCAGCAAGGCAAACATTTGATCATTATAGAAAACTTCCTGCACAGTCTAAGTAGACAACCAAAAACAACCCAACAACAATCACCTTGACAGTGAGATGACTTCTCAATCAAGCAGCTAAATCCGAGTACCATGATGAATCCAACAGCCCAGCACAGCAGCACCGTTGTAGTAGTTTCTCAGGCCATCGTCCAAAGGA
>JAWQFJ010001267.1:32500-42500 GCA_034096865.1 Theodoxus fluviatilis
TCTTAAAGACTACAATAAGATCCTTAATCACGGAACGGTTCAGTTCAAATTTACAGTTCTTGGGCTTCATAGACAAAACTGTATGAGGCATGCTCATTTTACTCAAAGTAGTTACATTAAACCTTTTGCAGATTTATTGATTCAACGCACCGTTGGTCAGCTTGGACCCGATTTTACAGACACTCTAGTAAAAATAGTAAGCCAGAATTTCAAGCAACTTTATAATGCATGTTAATTGATGCAATTTTCATTCTGATACGGTTTTTATGCTTGTGAACCCGGGCTTTTTGCGAGGGGTTTTTCCTCGTTGTCCTGATATGTCTGTCTAAAGCTAAATATGCACGCAGTAGCGAATGTATTCGTGTTGCGAAAGATGGGGAAGATAGGGTACAGGGGAGGAGGAAAGGCGAGAAAGGAGGGTGGGGAAGGGGTACAAGAGAGGTGAAATTTACAAAAAGTAAAGGACATGGAGTCGGGGAAGGGGTAAAAGGAGGAGTGGGAGGGGGTGGGATGGAGACTGGAAATGGGTGGAATAGGGGTGGAGGGCCGGGGAAAATACTGAGACTGTATTGCACACCTCACGAAAAAAAGTCCATTCTCAATGACAAACGGATTTCTCCTCCCACACACTCAGAGTAGTTTTTGCCCACATCTGCGGCACGTCAGGATCGGATAATGATAGTGCCTTCTTCAGACGCAGAATGGCCAACAAGCAAAGCAAACGCAAAGCAAGCAAAAAAATGAAAGCAGGGCGAGCTCTCCCTGCGTGATTCATGTGCTGATGTCGAGGGAGGAAACTGGGTATAAAACATGTCATCAGGCTCTTGAGGTCGCGTCCTCTCGCGCACAGTCAAATGGACGCCTTAAAAGGGCAGTGTTTGAGTGGACTACGCGGCAGGAACAAAGGGAATCTGCAAACACACACACACATACACACACACACACACACACACACACAAATACACACACACACTCACACACGTATGCATCCCACCCTACTACAACTCAGCAAAAGAATGGATGATAAGAAGAACCCAGGTTGTCAGACCCATGCTGTTTCAAGTCGAGCCTTCAGGAAAGTTTGATGACACACTCATCTTTTTTCTGTCTCTGTCATCCTCCTCTGTGCTTCAGCCTGCACGCTTTGTCTGAGCCCAAACTTCTGGCCCTGCAGTGAACTATCAGGCACGCTTTGTGTAAGGCGCTCTGACCCATTTTTCATTACTTCTACTGCTTTGTGCGGGAGAGCGCCCTGGGTCGTTCGCTTTATGCAACGCACGGCTGTTTTAGCCTGCACTGTCTGTTCCACTTCCAACTCTCTGTCCCAGTCTAGCCTGAATTCTCTGTCTCACCTTAAGTTCGTTGATCCTCTTGCATACCGCATCTCACAGAAATTCTTCTGCACAGCAACAGACAGCGACATTGAGCTCGATGAAAACAGTGCATCAGGGTTAACTGCGAGAAAATGGGGGTGGGGGTGGGGGTGGGGGGTGGGGGGTAAGGGGGTTAAAGTTACTGAATCTTGAGAACGGAAGGGAAGTCCCTGTAAACACACACACACACACACACACACACACACACACACACACACACCTTCCAGTGCTCTCCCCTCTTGCGTGAGTGCATGGTCAGCCCCCAAGCCTCAAGTCGCTCATTGAAACCTGTCTTTTAGATAGGTGGAGACAGGCGAGCGTGCGTCGGGGATTGCAGATGTGCGAGGCGCAGTGCCATAGTTGGATCGTGATGACTTCAGCCCAGGCGCAATGCTGTTATCCCAGGTCAGTAGCACAGTTCCATTCACCTCACAGAGATCACGAGTGGTATGTGGGCAGATCATTCGGCATGGCGCCTCCCTCGAGGAGAGACTGTAAGACAAAAAAATCCTTAGCAAGTTTATTCTTTCCATGTTTTCAGGAATGAGCCACAGATTGCTTCTTCCTCACATTGTCAGTCATAATACAAGGTCCAAGTTTTAATCTTTGATGTTTGTTCGACGTGGCCAAGTAACACAATCATTCTTGTTCAGGCCAATGATGTCACAGATACGCGCAAATGTACCTCCAAAATAACCTCATGGTTTTTCCCTTCTCATTTGGATCACTTCTACCGAGGATCTACAACGCACCGCCCGGTGATGAAAAAGCGAACGGACGTGGAGGCGGTGACCAATGAAGCACAAAGTAAAGGACTTCAATGCTATTCTTTCCCTCGACTAAACATCATTTTCTCGAGTAGCATCGTTTTGAGCGGCAATCGCAAACGATGAGAGACGATTCAATCTGTCGTACTTCGCAGATCATTCCCGGGTCTGATGGACGAAGGAAAACGACTGGAAGATCAAAGGGGACCTGCGTCCATTCCAAAGCAAAAATTCCAGGTTCTGGAGAAAATGCCTCTCCAAAACAATTAGAATCCTCTTTCCCAACCCATGCCGAGCAGAAAAGCCATCCCTCGTACATCATAACTGTCAGGACACCAAGACTTTCATGAGCTGCCGCCGTCTCGACGCTGTCTCGATTCAGTGCGAGGCAAATGTCTGTGCAATCCTGTGGGGTTCTGAGAGTGATGTAGGAAGAAGAAGGTCGGCAAAACTATCGGATGAGCTTCGTTCAATAGCTTCAGAGCCATATGTGCCGCAATGTTTTGGAATTATGCCCAAATTAAAAGAAACGATTACTGAAAGATCCCGCCCATGAGCTCAACAGCGCGGAACTGTGTAGCTCAAGCCCACGGCGACAGCGATTTACGACAATGTTTACGCAGTGGCACAGACGTCACGTCCTGGCTTCGGGCTCACCCCTCACTGATCGGTGTTTACTCTACGAGAACACACGACTTCCATCCTTGGAATGGTGTACTGCAGCTCCGAAAACCATACCCCAACACCAGTTGTGCCGTCGAATGATTTGAAGGGACTCTTTCTAGATGTACAGACGAATCGACGACGGCGTCACATTGTATATCCGGATCTGAAACGACCAGTCCAGGAATGGACAGGTGTGACTGCAACCACCAATTCCAAGCACGGCTTGCGGTGGTCAAAGACGCGCGCAGGTCGATCAGACGTTGGCCAGAGCACCCGATGACCTCCCGGAGCGCCTCGCTCTCCTAGGCGTGCTATCCCTGACTGCGCAGATCTATACTCCGGCTCATCAGCACTCACGCACGACGTGGGCCAATTTTCTGCTACGCGAGCCCCGAACCAAACCTTTCTCCTCTAATCAGTGCGTTCATCGATTGCACGCAGCCACTGCGGCCGTCTCGCCACGTTCTGACCTACTCTCGGTCCCAATTGGCCAGTCCGTCCTGCAAGTGCCGTTCGTGCACCGGATGCGCATTGCGTGCCGGCCTTCTGTCCCAACACACAAAGGTCTGCGCTCCGTAGGGATGGAACTGAGGGCCTACCTCCTGATCGAGGATGCGTTCTGCACGATACCACTGGCACCGCTGCAGCGGTCCACAGTGCGTTGGGGACTGAGACACACAAAAACTGCGAGAACGCGTGCAGTGTCAGCTACTGCGTAGGATGGGGTTGTTCTGTGTGGGGTTAGAGTGGATGGTGGAGTGCTGCGCCAAGTGCACCGCAAGGGAGGCCGTAAGCTTTGTGCGTGCGTGCGTGCGTGCGTGCGTGCGTGTATGCTTGTGTGTGTGTATGCGTGTGTGTGTTTGTGTGCGTGTGTATGTGCGTTAGTGTGTGTGTGTGTATGTGTGTGTGTGTGTGTGTGTGTGCGTGTGTGTGCGTGGTTACCACCATTATCACCACCACAACTATATTCATCATTGGGTTACAAGCATGACCTTTTCTCCAACTATTCGTCGTTGGGTTACCACCATTATCAATACTACAACTATGCGTCATTGGGTTACCATCATTTTCACTAGGACACCTATGTGCCATTGGGTTACCACCATTATCAATACTACAACTATTCGCCATTGGGTTACCACCATTATTAATACTACAGCTATTCCACATTGGGTTACCACCATTTTCAATACTACAACTGCGTATTGGGTTACCACCATTATCCAGTGGACGCCACAAGGTTATGGAAGCAAGCAGGCAGCATTAGGGAGGAGAAGACATGCATCGAGCACAGTGGAAATTACCAGGCGCTGCGACCACAGGAACAGGTAAGACAATGCAGGTCAGTGGAGATCTCCGATTGGTTGCAGAGGGTGAAACTCTGGGTCTGGTTTACGTCGAGCGGACCGTTGCGACAGCGGTAAATAAATAATGTGAACATCGTCAGTGGTGTCGAAAATGACTAATTTGATTGCTTGTGTCAGCTGTCTCCCCCCCCCCTCCCCCCCCCCTCTCTCTCTCTCTCTCTCTCTCTCTCTCTCTCTCTCTCTCTCTCTCTCTCAACGAACATTGGCGCCACCATGCCAGTTACTGGACTACCAGCAGCTGCGGAAGCTATTCTGGCGACTCTTCTTCAAACTCAGGGGCTGACATCTTGAAAGGTCACCGCAGACGAGGTAAATAACCAAAACACCGTCGTCGTGCTTCGCTTCAAGCCTGAAAACCACCAACCATCGTACACCATCAGAGCAGACTGCTGGCGACGCAAGCCCCCAAGCCAGCGACGCCGAGACCAGCAGCGCCAGAGGGTGTATTTACAGAGATCAGATGTTGCAACTTCTTGCGTCCCTCTGCAATGCCCGGCAAAAGAAGACTTTGACAATTTGGGAAGAAAGACCATTTTTGAAAGTGAGGAGTGTGCTGCACCAGTGCTTGCAGGGCCTGAGTCTCAACGTGCACGTGAAGACGGCGAAGCACGGAACTCACGCGCTGACAGCGAGTCAGAAGTGTGTCAGGCTGATGAGTCTGCCGAGAGTGCTAGCACAGCAGCCGCTGTACACTGTGAACGTTCAGAGTCCAAAGTGCAGGAGAATGAAGAAGCCACAGGGAGAGAGAGAGAGAGAGAGGCTGGGGAGTTTTCACTCGAAGACTTGGAAAGATTTTTCGCCAAAGCGACAAAAGACGTTTGTGAAGGATTCAGAGAAGACTGTCGAAAAAATGCCAGAAATCTTTTGAATTCAGTACGAAAGCACTGAGAGCTGTTTCCGCGAGTCCTGCTTCCACCAGTGTGAGCGAGGCAACACTACTCCAAGCGCCTGAATCGTCGAAACAGCCAAAAGATTTGTCGCCACCATCATCATCAAATGTGAAGAAGCCGGCACGATTTCAGCCGGAGGAAAGGAAGTCGCGGGAGAGACTTAGCAAGCCACAGGACAAATCTCCCCTCCGATGATTCCTCAGATAATCACGAAGGTAGACACGAGGGGGAAAGAGTCGAGAGAAATGAGCAGAGTACACTTGACAATCAGATTGGTTCCATCACGCTGGTAGGAGCAGCTCAGCACACTTGAAGAGATCTTCATGACTAATTCACAGCTAGACCATTCTTTTAAAAAAGATTCGTGACCTCTCAGAACTGCACACCTTAAAAAAAGTTTAAGCACTCTAGGAAATAGAAAGAAAGAAAATCTACTTCCTTTCAAGATCTCCTTCCACGAGTGAGAAGAAAGGTTGATACAGCCGAAGAAGATGAAGAAAAAGAAGAGTGGAAAAAACCCTGAGAGAACTGCTTCCAATTTTGGCGGTCTTCGGCCAGACTTCAATGTGGTTTTGGTACCTCTCGCCCGATAAGAACCTTGTAGTGATGGGTCTAGCAAATGGTGCAATGGCAAACAGTCTTGAAGAAGCAGTCTGGGTAGGAAATCTTCCCACAGAGACAACATCCATCCATGCTTACCTTGGCTATAAGAGACTTGCACATACTCACTTCTTGAAAGAGCATGTCTTTACCGTACACTGCAACATCGACAGCTGTGTACCCGAGGTTATAACAGCTCTATCAAGTGTGTCTGAAAATTATGTACTACGATGTATACAGGTAAACAATGCCACGCCCTGTGCGTTGCCTGTATAGGATGTAACAAAGTTGTCACTGTATGTGTGTTGCATGCATATGTATGTCACCGTCTGTATTATTGGCACACTGTCATATATTGCAGACTGAGTACCCGAGTCTGTGACATGCTGCATTATGTGTAATGTAACTCGCTGTAGACTGGATACACTGTCACTTACGGTAGTCTGCCTACAGTCTTTAACACACTGTTCACTGACTGTGCGACGTATCCAGGTTGTCAGAGTATGAAGGTTGTGCACATGACATTTACTCGCAACTGCAGTCTAAAAATACAATTTGGCAAATGTCATAGACGGAGTTCTTGGGTACGGTACATGTAACATGCGCTATACTCTGTGTATACAGCCTTCCACTTTGCCTTAGACTGGGTACATCGCCTGTCACACGCCCGTAGACTGGGTGCCGAGTCACAAACTCTGGAACTACTGTCAAACTGGGCACACTGTCTGGCGTACGCTGTTGCTTGGGCATACAGATTTATCATACACTGAGGCCCCGGTGCAAAGTAGCTGGACGCCGTAAACTGAGCACACAGCCAATGAATACTGCAGTCTGACACCCGTAGACTGGCACATATACGCACGCACGGCACATTAGCTGTACTGTCAA
This sequence comes from Theodoxus fluviatilis, assembly GCA_034096865.1. Taxonomy (NCBI): domain Eukaryota; kingdom Metazoa; phylum Mollusca; class Gastropoda; order Cycloneritida; family Neritidae; genus Theodoxus; species Theodoxus fluviatilis. The sequence continues at coordinate 39,052 of JAWQFJ010001267.1, forward strand.
AATGAGTACACAGTCTGTCATTTTCTGTACATTATGTATGCAAGTCTCATATTCACTGTAAACCGGGTATACAGCCAGTCACACGCGGTACCCTCGTAACAGCCAGCCAACACCGCAGACTGATACCCGTAAGCTGGACATGCTGTCACACGGTATACACAGGTACAACGTCTGTCACAAGCCACACATTGCCTGTCAAGCCTGTGATACGCTGTGTACTGTGCACATCGTCACTCACAGTAGACTGCGCAGGCTGTCACACGCTGTGTACTGGGTACATCGTCACGCACTGTAAACTGCCTAGACCGTCACACGCTGTGTACTGGGTACATCGTCACGCACTGTAAACAGCCTAGACCGTCACACGCTGTGTACTGGGCACATCGTCACGCACAGTAGACTGAGCAGGCTGTCACACGCTGTGTACTGGGTACATCGTCACGCACAGTAGACTGCGCAGGCTGTCACACGCTGCAGACCGGGTCAGAGGTAGCCGAGCCGTTGTGGGGGAGGTTGTCCGTGGACTGCATGACGATCATCTCCGTCTCCTTCTCCGAAGGGTTGTCCGCCATGATGACGCTGTTGAGGGTGTTGTGGAGACTGGCACGGGACCGGCCAGTCAGCAGACATCTGTGACGTATTCAATACAGAGGGTCATACGTTGCCATCATCGTCGTCATCGTCATCATCGTCGTAGTCGTTGTCGTCACTAATGTCGTCATGTGTCGTCGTCATCGTCGTCATCGTCATCGTTATCGTTTTTTCTGTCATCTTCGTAGTCGTTGTCGACGTCGACGTCGTCATCACTGTGGTCATCGTCGTCCATGATCTCAACAAGTCAGAATGTATGTGTAGCTAAGGCAGGTTAGATGCCAGGCTTGAAGGCATTCATGATTGAAGGAGAGGAACCGCTTTGGCAGCTGCACGCACTGCACATAAACAAATACACACACACATACATGCACACACACATACACCCATACACACATACACATACACCCAGCTCACACACACATGCACACACATCACAGACTCATGCTTACGCGCATTATTCACGCAAACACACACACACACACAGATCACACACGCATGCATACACGTACGCACGCACGCACGCACGCACGCACACACACACACACACACACTACTGTAGGCGTGCCTGTTACGGACCGGCTAACTGGGCCTCGGGTTAGCCTAGCCCGCACAATGAAAATAAACAAGATAAAAAAACACGAACACCAGCACCGATATATAACAAAGTGTATTCGGCGCAAACACAATCCCTCAACAGCCCCAGCCCACACCAGGGCTCACAGGAGCTACCGACGCTCAAGCGGCCCCCGCCGACAATCTCGCTACAAGCGCTCAAGCGGCCCCCACCGACAATCTCGCTACAAGCGCTCAAGCGGTCCTGAAGTGGCCAAAAATGGTTTCCCGGCCAAAACAGTTTCCGGAAGTCATCGCAGAGTTATATGCTCGGCTCTCTCTTTATGCGATTTACCGCTCCTGCACCTGCTCTTCACGTGGAATATATCCCGACAAACGACGCATTAGTTGCTTTACGAGTTTTTGTGTTTTTGGTGCATTTGTGTAGTTTAACACATAATGTAGCGTTCAAAAAAGTTTTCCCGTGCAAAGCCGTCTCCCCTGCCGGAATTACTACGGGAGTCACCTCCCTGTAGTCTATTTTTAGCCTGGTTTTATCAAACGCGACCGTTGACTGACTTCGCACGCCCGGGGAGTTATGCTAAGATCCGGCCGCGTTAATATATCTGCGTTTTGTGACAAACGTCTTGCTCGGCGGTACTGTACTCCATGCACCTTAACGGTCCGCGTGATTCGGGTGTAATCTTAAGCTAAACGACGTTCCGAACGTTTCCGACTTCGACCATTTCAGCAGCCGCAATAAACGTGCTCGCTCTGGGTCGGCGAGAACGTGTCGGGCAAAAATTTGCTTGCAGCGCATGTTATGGGAGCTGGCTTCTCATTGGCTGAGAAACTGACTCTTCTTCTTCGAAGGAGGTTTTGTTGCCGTTCTCACGACTGTTTGCACAATTAAAATGGCGGATATAGTCTACGGTTCGCACAGAAAACGCTGTATTTGTTGATACTCAAAACCCATCCAAAGAAAATATAAGCCATGAACAGCATTAATTTATCAAAGCTGTATGTTGATTGCATCAATAGGTCGTGAAAGCGCTCACATTTTACAACTGGAAATGCAGGTCAACGCAATGACTCGCCTAGCGAGGCTCTAGTCACCCGACATATGCGTGCTCTATTGAGAACGAACGCAGATACGGCGAGATCCCCGAACGCCGGTTCACCGTGCAGGCGTCTCGGCGCGCTCTATTGAGAACGAACACAATTTTGGCGAGAACCTCGAACGCCGGTTCGCCCGACTGACAGTCGGGCTATTAAGTTAGGCCTTAACAGTACCTTGTCATCTTTCCTCTTTCTTTGCGTGCCACTTGCCGCGCTTAATCTTTCTGGTGTATGTTCTGCCCAGCTAGAACTGTATTTAGGAGTTTCCTCTGTAGCTCTTAGAGCCCACTGCAGATTCTGCGTTCCCATATGGTTATAGAAGAGATCTGGCGCCAGAACATCACTTTATACTCCTCTTTGATCATCAAACACTGGTTTCCCTCGACTACTTTCTGAAGGCCTAAAGGTCGCTATGACGTCAAGACCGCTGAGCTGGTTCTATGGTAAACCCCAGACAAAGTCCTTCATGGGCCACAGCTCGTGTGTAATGAAACAGTTTCCCAGGAGAGGAGGGATTAAGCTCGTCTTTCAAACGACAGAGAATGTTTGCCAGTTAAGTCTGCCCCGCTCTCTCTTGCACGATGACGCCTCTGAAGAGTTTTTGTATTTTGCTTTTGGACTACGTGTTCATGCACCATCAAATACGTCCATTGTTTTCTGTCTGACAACGACATCAGTGGCACTGCAGATGTGATAGGAGCCCGAAGTCGGGTGCGCAGAGACGTGCACAAACTCGGTGTGCGACCCTGCAACGGGGTCTGGACTCGTGTACAGCTCGGGCTGCAACGACACATACCCCATCAGCTGGATTGCTGTGGTCTCTGTGCTTTCAGGGCCTGCTCCAGCAGCACTCGCACAGCTGCCCCCAAGTAGCACTTACGTGTCACCGGGAGATATCTTCTGGCCCGAATTGCGGGTGACATCAATCCCATCAGGATAGTATGCGTTTCCTCCAAATCCAAAGGGACGCAACCTCCGTAGTATTTCCTGGTATTTCTTCTTGCGTGAGGGATTGGACCTTTCACCCAGGCAGTTAAGGCGTCTGGCTTCGAAACCACAGACTCCCTTGAGTACGGCACTGACCCATGTGCTGCGATCTGATGCAAAGATCTCACGTTTGTTCTGAGGGATGCCGCAAACTTAAAGGGTGGTGCACCTACACTTCACCCATCAGCTGGATTGCT
>JAWQFJ010001267.1:47500-65000 GCA_034096865.1 Theodoxus fluviatilis
AGAACGGATGTAATGGCAATGAAGTGTTAGCATGATGAGAGCGGATGTAATGGCAATGAAATGTCCGCATGATGAGAGCGGATGTAATGGCAATGAAATGTCAGCAAGATGAGAGCGGATGTAATGGCAATAAAATGTCAGCATGATGAGAGCGGATGTAATGGCAATGAAATGTCCGCATGATGTGAGCGGATGTAATGGCAATGAAATGTCCGCATGATGAGAACGGATGTAATGGCAATGAAGTGTCAGCAAAATGAGAGCGGATGTAATGGCAATGAAATGTCAGCATGATGAGAGCGGATGTAATGGCAATGAAATGTCAGCATGATGAGAGCGGATGTAATAGCAATGAAATGTCCGCATGATGTGAGCGGATGTAATGGCAATGAAATGTCCGCATGATGTGAGCGGATGTGATGGCAATGAAATGTCCGCATGATGAGAACGGATGTAATGGCAATGAAGTGTCAGCAAGATGAGAGCGGATGTAATGGCAATGAAGTGTCAGCATGATGAGAGCGGATGTAATGGCAATGAAATGTCAGCATGATGAGAGCGGATGTAATGGCAATAAAGTGTCAGCATGATGAGAGCGGATGTAATGGCAATGAAATGTCAGCAAGATGAGAGCGGATGTAATGGCAATGAAGTGTTAGCATGATGAGAGCGGATGTAATGGCAATGAAATGTCAGCATGATGAGAGCGGATGTAATGGCAATGAAATGTCAGCATGATGAGAGCGAATGTAATGGCAATGAAGTGTTAGCATGATGAGAGCGGATGTAATGGCAATGAAATGTCAGCATGATGAGAGCGGATGTAATGGCAATGAAATGTCCGCATGATGAGAGCGGATGTAATGGCAATGAAATGTCAGCATGATGAGAGCGGATGTAATGGCAATGAAATGTCAGCATGATGAGAGCGGATGTAATGGCAATGAAGTGTCAGCATGATGAGAGCGGATGTAATGGCAATGAAATGTCAGCAAGATGAGAACGGATGTAAAAGCAATGAAATGTCAGCAAGATGAGAGTGGATGTAATGGCAATGAAGTGTCAGCATGATGAGAGCGGATGTAATGGCAATGAAGTGTTAGCATGACGAGAGCGGATGTAAAGGCAATGTAATGTCAGCATGATGAGAGCGGATGTAATGGCAATGAAGTATCCGCATGATGAAAGCGGATGTAATGGCAATGAAATGTCCGCATGATGAGAGTGGATGTAATGGCAATGAAATGTCCGCATGATGAGAGCGGATGCAATGGCAATGAAGTGTTCGCATGATGAGATCGGATGTAATGGCAATGAAATGTCAGCATGATGAGAGCGGATGTAATGGCAATGAAATGTCAGCATGATGAGAGCGGATGTAATGGCAATGAAATGCTAGCATGATGAGAGCGGATGTAATGGCAATGAAATGTCAGCATGATGAGAGCGGATGTAATGGCAATAAAATGTCCGCATGATGAGAGCGGATGTAATGGCAATAAAATGTTAGCATGATGAAAGCGGATTTAATGGCAATGAAATGTCAGCATGATGAGAGCGGATGTAATGGCAATGAAATGCTAGCATGATGAGAGCGGATGTAATGGCAATGAAATCCTAGCATGATGAGAGCGGATGTAATGGCAATGAAATGTCAGCATGATGTGAGCGAATGTAATGGCAATGAAATGTCAGCATGATGAGAGCGGATGTAATGGCAATGAAATGTCAGCATGATGAGAGCGGATGTAATGGCAATGAAATGTCAGCATGATGAGAGCGGATGTAATGGCAATGCAATGTCAGCATGATGAGAGCGGATGTAATGGCTATGAAGTGTTAGCATGATGAGAACGGATGTAATGGCAATGAAATTTTAGCATTATGAGAGTGGATGTAATGGCAATGAAATGTCCGCATGATGAGAGCGGATGTAATGGCAATGAAATATCAGCATGATGAGAGCGGATGTAATGGCAATGAAATGTTAGCATGATGAGAGCGGATGTAATGGCAATGAAATGTCCGTATGATGAGAGCGGATGCAATGGCAATGAAATGTCAGCATGATGAGAGCGGATGTAATGGCAATGAAATGTCAGCATGATGAGAGCGGATGTAATGGCAATGAAGTGTTAGCATGATGAGAGCGGATGTAATGGCAATGAAATGTTAGCATGATGAGAGCGGATGTAATGGCAATGAAATGTTAGCATTATGAGAGCGGATGTAAAAGCAATGAATAGTCAGCATGATGAGAGCGGATGTAATGGCAATGAAATGTCAGCATGATGAGAGCGGATGTAATGGCAATGAAATGTCAGCATGATGAGAGCGGATGTAATGGCAATGAAATGTCAGCATGATGAGAGCGGATGTAAAGGCAATGAAATGTCCGCATGATGAGAGCGGATGTAAAGGCAATGAAATGTTAGCATGATGAGAACGGATGTAATGGCAATGAAGTGTTAGCATGATGAGAGCGGATGTAATGGCAATGAAATGTCCGCATGATGAGAGCGGATGTAATGGCAATGAAATGTCAGCATGATGAGAGCGGATGTAATGGCAATGAAATGTCAGCATGATGAGAGCGAATGTAATGGCAATGAAATGTCCGCATGATGTGAGCGGATGTAATGGCAATGAAATGTCCGCATGATGAGAGCGGATGTAAAGGCAATGAAATGTCCGCATGATGAGAACGGATGTAATGGCAATGAAGTGTTAGCATGATGAGAGCGGATGTAATGGCAATGAAATGTCCGCATGATGAGAGCGGATGTAATGGCAATGAAATGTCAGCAAGATGAGAGCGGATGTAATGGCAATAAAATGTCAGCATGATGAGAGCGGATGTAATGGCAATGAAATGTCCGCATGATGTGAGCGGATGTAATGGCAATGAAATGTCCGCATGATGAGAACGGATGTAATGGCAATGAAGTGTCAGCAAAATGAGAGCGGATGTAATGGCAATGAAATGTCAGCATGATGAGAGCGGATGTAATGGCAATGAAATGTCAGCATGATGAGAGCGGATGTAATAGCAATGAAATGTCCGCATGATGTGAGCGGATGTAATGGCAATGAAATGTCCGCATGATGTGAGCGGATGTGATGGCAATGAAATGTCCGCATGATGAGAACGGATGTAATGGCAATGAAGTGTCAGCAAGATGAGAGCGGATGTAATGGCAATGAAGTGTCAGCATGATGAGAGCGGATGTAATGGCAATGAAATGTCAGCATGATGAGAGCGGATGTAATGGCAATAAAGTGTCAGCATGATGAGAGCGGATGTAATGGCAATGAAATGTCAGCAAGATGAGAGTGGATGTAATGGCAATGAAGTGTTAGCATGATGAGAGCGGATGTAATGGCAATGAAATGTCAGCATGATGAGAGCGGATGTAATGGCAATGAAATGTCAGCATGATGAGAGCGGATGTAATGGCAATGAAATATCAGCATGATGAGAGCGGATGTAATGGCAATGAAATGTCAGCATGATGAGAGCGGATGTAATGGCAATGAAATGTCAGCATGATGAGAGCGGATGTAATGGCAATGAAATGTCAGCATGATGAGAGTGGATGTAATGGCAATGAAATGTCAGCATGATGAGAGCGGATGTAATGGCAATGAAGTGTCAGCATGATGAGAGCGGATGTAATGGCAATGAAATGTCAGCAAGATGAGAACGGATGTAAAAGCAATGAAATGTCAGCAAGATGAGAGCGGATGTAATGGCAATGAAGTGTCAGCATGATGAGAGCGGATGTAATGGCAATGAAGTGTTAGCATGACGAGAGCGGATGTAAAGGCAATGTAATGTCAGCATGATGAGAGCGGATGTAATGGCAATGAAGTATCCGCATGATGAAAGCGGATGTAATGGCAATGAAATGTCCGCATGATGAGAGTGGATGTAATGGCAATGAAATGTCCGCATGATGAGAGCGGATGTAATGGCAATGAAATATCAGCATGATGAGAGCGGATGTAATGGCAATGAAATGTTAGCATGATGAGAGCGGATGTAATGGCAATGAAATGTCCGTATGATGAGAGCGGATGCAATGGCAATGAAATGTCAGCATGATGAGAGCGGATGTAATGGCAATGAAATGTCAGCATGATGAGAGCGGATGTAATGGCAATGAAGTGTTAGCATGATGAGAGCGGATGTAATGGCAATGAAATGTTAGCATGATGAGAGCGGATGTAATGGCAATGAAATGTTAGCATTATGAGAGCGGATGTAAAAGCAATGAATAGTCAGCATGATGAGAGCGGATGTAATGGCAATGAAATGTCAGCATGATGAGAGCGGATGTAATGGCAATGAAATGTCAGCATGATGAGAGCGGATGTAATGGCAATGAAATGTCAGCATGATGAGAGCGGATGTAAAGGCAATGAAATGTCCGCATGATGAGAGCGGATGTAAAGGCAATGAAATGTTAGCATGATGAGAACGGATGTAATGGCAATGAAGTGTTAGCATGATGAGAGCGGATGTAATGGCAATGAAATGTCCGCATGATGAGAGCGGATGTAATGGCAATGAAATGTCAGCATGATGAGAGCGGATGTAATGGCAATGAAATGTCAGCATGATGAGAGCGAATGTAATGGCAATGAAATGTCCGCATGATGTGAGCGGATGTAATGGCAATGAAATGTCCGCATGATGAGAGCGGATGTAAAGGCAATGAAATGTCCGCATGATGAGAACGGATGTAATGGCAATGAAGTGTTAGCATGATGAGAGCGGATGTAATGGCAATGAAATGTCCGCATGATGAGAGCGGATGTAATGGCAATGAAATGTCAGCAAGATGAGAGCGGATGTAATGGCAATAAAATGTCAGCATGATGAGAGCGGATGTAATGGCAATGAAATGTCCGCATGATGTGAGCGGATGTAATGGCAATGAAATGTCCGCATGATGAGAACGGATGTAATGGCAATGAAGTGTCAGCAAAATGAGAGCGGATGTAATGGCAATGAAATGTCAGCATGATGAGAGCGGATGTAATGGCAATGAAATGTCAGCATGATGAGAGCGGATGTAATAGCAATGAAATGTCCGCATGATGTGAGCGGATGTAATGGCAATGAAATGTCCGCATGATGTGAGCGGATGTGATGGCAATGAAATGTCCGCATGATGAGAACGGATGTAATGGCAATGAAGTGTCAGCAAGATGAGAGCGGATGTAATGGCAATGAAGTGTCAGCATGATGAGAGCGGATGTAATGGCAATGAAATGTCAGCATGATGAGAGCGGATGTAATGGCAATAAAGTGTCAGCATGATGAGAGCGGATGTAATGGCAATGAAATGTCAGCAAGATGAGAGCGGATGTAATGGCAATGAAGTGTTAGCATGATGAGAGCGGATGTAATGGCAATGAAATGTCAGCATGATGAGAGCGGATGTAATGGCAATGAAATGTCAGCATGATGAGAGCGAATGTAATGGCAATGAAGTGTCAGCATGATGAGAGCGGATGTAATGGCAATGAAATGTCAGCATGATGAGAGCGGATGTAATGGCAATGAAATGTCAGCATGATGAGAGCGGATGTAATGGCAATGAAATGTCAGCATGATGAGAGTGGATGTAATGGCAATGAAATGTCAGCATGATGAGAGCGGATGTAATGGCAATGAAGTGTCAGCATGATGAGAGCGGATGTAATGGCAATGAAATGTCAGCAAGATGAGAACGGATGTAAAAGCAATGAAATGTCAGCAAGATGAGAACGGATGTAATGGCAATGAAGTGTCAGCATGATGAGAGCGGATGTAATGGCAATGAAGTGTTAGCATGACGAGAGCGGATGTAAAGGCAATGTAATGTCAGCATGATGAGAGCGGATGTAATGGCAATGAAGTATCCGCATGATGAAAGCGGATGTAATGGCAATGAAATGTCCGCATGATGAGAGTGGATGTAATGGCAATGAAATGTCCGCATGATGAGAGCGGATGCAATGGCAATGAAGTGTTCGCATGATGAGATCGGATGTAATGGCAATGAAATGTCAGCATGATGAGAGCGGATGTAATGGCAATGAAATGTCAGCATGATGAGAGCGGATGTAATGGCAATGAAATGCTAGCATGATGAGAGCGGATGTAATGGCAATGAAATGTCAGCATGATGAGAGCGGATGTAATGGCAATGAAATGTCCGCATGATGAGAGCGGATGTAATGGCAATAAAATGTTAGCATGATGAAAGCGGATTTAATGGCAATGAAATGTCAGCATGATGAGAGCGGATGTAATGGCAATGAAATGCTAGCATGATGAGAGCGGATGTAATGGCAATGAAATTTTAGCATGATGAGAGTGGATGTAATGGCAATGAAATGCTAGCATGATGAGAGCGGATGTAATGGCAATGAAATGTCAGCATGATGAGAGCGGATGTAATGGCAATGAAATGTCAGCATGATGAGAGCGGATGTAATGGCAATGAAATGTCAGCATGATGTGAGCGAATGTAATGGCAATGAAATGTCAGCATGATGAGAGCGGATGTAATGGCAATGAAATGTCAGCATGATGAGAGCGGATGTAATGGCAATGAAATGTCAGCATGATGAGAGCGGATGTAATGGCAATGCAATGTCAGCATGATGAGAGCGGATGTAATGGCTATGAAGTGTTAGCATGATGAGAACGGATGTAATGGCAATGAAATTTTAGCATTATGAGAGTGGATGTAATGGCAATGAAATGTCCGCATGATGAGAGCGGATGTAATGGCAATGAAATATCAGCATGATGAGAGCGGATGTAATGGCAATGAAATGTCAGCATGATGAGAGCGGATGTAATGGCAATGAAGTGTTAGCATGATGAGAGCGGATGTAATGGCAATGAAATGTTAGCATGATGAGAGCGGATGTAATGGCAATGAAATGTCCGCATGATGAGAGCAGATGTAATGGCAATGAAATGTCAGCATGATGAGAGCGGATGTAATGGCAATGAAATGTTAGCATTATGATTGCGGATGTAATGACAATAAAATGCCCGCATGATGAGAGCGTATGTAATGGCAATGAAGTGTCCGCATGATGAGAGCGGATGTGATGGCAATGAAATGTCAGCATGATGAGAGCGGATGTAAAGGCAATGTAATGTCAGCATGATGAGAGCGGATGTAATGGCAATGAAATGTCAGCATGATGAGAGCGGATGTAAAGGCAATGTAATGTCAGCATGATGAAAGCAGATGTAATGGCAATGAAATGTCAGCATGATGAGAGCGGATGTAATGGCAATGAAATGTCAGCATGATGAGAGCGGATGTAATGGCAATGAAATGTCAGCATGATGAGAGCGGATGTAATGGCAATGAAATGTCAGCATGATGAGAGCGGATGTAAAGGCAATGAAATGTCAGCATGATGAGAGCGGATGTAATGGCAAAGAAATGTCAGCATGATGAGAGCGGATGTAATGGCAATGAAATGTCAGCATGATGAGAGCGGGTGTAATGGCAATGAAGTGTCCGCATGATGAGAGCGGATGTAATGGCAATGAAATGTCAGCATGATGAGAGCGGTTGTAATGGCAATGAAATGTCCGCATGATGAGAGTGGATGTAATGGCAATGAAATGTCCGCATGCTAAGAGCGGATGTAATTGGCAATTAAATGTGAGCATGATGAGAGCGGATGTAATGGCCATGAAATGTCCGCATGATGAGAGTGGATGTAATGGCAATGAAATGTCAGCATGATGAGAGCGGATGTAATGGCAATGAAATGTCAGCATGATGAGAGCGAATGTAATGGCAATGAAATGTCAGCATGATGAGAGCGAATGTAGTTGCAATGAAATGTCAGCACGATGAGAGTGGATGTAATGGCAATGAAATGTCAGCTTGATGAGAGCGGATGTAATGGCAATGAAATGTCAGCATGATGAGAACGGATGTAATGGCAATGAAATGTTAGCATGATGAGAGCGGATGCAATGGCAATGAACTCTTAGCATGATGAGAGCGGATGCAATGGCAATGAAATGTCAGCATGATGAGAGCGGGTGTAATGGCAATGAAATGTTAGCATGATGAGAGCGGATGTAATGGCAATGAAGTGTCCGCATGATGAGAGCGGATGTAAAGGCAATGAAATGTCAGCGTGATGAGAGCGGATGTAATGACAATGAAATATCAGCATGATGAGAGCGGATGTAATGGCAATGAAATATCAGCATGATGAGAGTGGATGTAATGGCAATGAAGTGTCCGCATGATGAGAGCGGATGTAATGGCAATGAAATGCTAGCATGATGAGACCGGATGTAATGGCAATGAAATGTCAGAATGATGAGAACGGATGTAATGGCAATGAAATGTCAGCATGATGAGAGCGGATGTAATGGCAATGAAATGCTAGCATGATGAGAGCGGATGTAATGGCAATGAAATGTCAGCATGATGAGAGCTGATGTAATGGCAATGAAATGTCAGCATGATGAGAGCGGATGTAATGGCAATGAAATGTCAGCATGATGAGAGCGGATGTAATGGCAATGAAATGTCAGGATGATGAGAGCGGATGTAATGGCAATGAAAAGTTAGCACATGTGGACACCGGTCTATACCTCGCAAGACTGGCGTCTGCAACGCGGCCCCGGGCGGCAATAATTATGATGACACCGATGACGCCGAGACGACGAGGAGGAGGAGGGCAGTGATGACCACAACGACGAGGGAAAAAAATGACGGCAACAACGTCAACGTGGACAATGTAGATGATGATGATCATCATGAAGACTTCGCCGCCGACGAAGATGACGATGATGATTATGATGATGAGGATGTGTGGAACATATGGACTTCTTTGTAGCGTTCATCGACTTTTCTGCAGTCTTCGTAAACCTTTTTACTTCTTTCTGTAGATTTTCATTTAAATTAATTGTACAACACTATAACATATTCCATCGATTTAGGGTATTAATAAAGTTTTTGAAACTATTAAAGTGGTGCCCCAAGAAACGTCCCGTTTCAGAGACGAAGTGTTAGGCTCTAACAGAACAAAGAAAGCAGATGCATTCGACAAACGCGTTGTTCAACTGAGGTGGGCACGCTACGTGAGTTTAAGGAAACGTTATCTCTTTGATGTCCCAGGATACTGGCATTGCGCCTATTTTTCCGTTGCCGTGCCAACGTTCCTGTTAAAACGATTCACTGACAAGAACTGAATAAACGTGTGAATCATCATTGAGCCACAGCTAGTGTTCGACAGTTCCAGCAAGATCCTTTGCCGAACTGCCGATTATCACAGCATTATCACGTGATACGGTGTGTCCTGATGCTGTCATTATCCTCAGCAGCCGGCAAGTTCAGTTTGACAGCCAGTTTTACGCTCTGTGCAATATTTGATTTCAAAGGCAACAAGTGAAAATGCATTTGCAATTATTTTCCAAGGAGTGGCTTCCCATTCAAGTCTCCGAAATAACTGTCAATGAATTTTAGGAGAGAAGTGTTCAGACTCTTGTCGACCAGTTGCCCTCACCCGAATATTATGAATGAGCTAGTCAAGTTTGTTGGCCTTGTGCGTTTATGAACGTACTTACAAATAAATCAAATCTACTTGATCTATCGTGATTATGAATGCGGATTACTGTCGGACACATAAACTAATCACAATTTGCATTATACAGGCAAAATAACCATCTTTGGTCCGCAATACATGTACGTGTTCACCGTGTTAAAAACAATGGTGTACTTTTTTAATGTACGTTCTGATCGTAGAGCAGTTTTGTCTGCAATACACTGCAAATATCCATGGAAATATCTTAGCTACAACGCTTTGGAAACGTATTGGAAAATCTGTGTTTTGTAGCTGAAAACTTGGTCTATCCGACGGTGTAATTATTTTCCCTGTGTATGTTCCTTCGTCCACTCCTTCCTTCTCCTCCTCCTCCTCCTCCTCCTCCTCCTCCTCCTCCTCCTCCTCCTCCTCCTCCTCCTCCTCCTCCTCCTCCTCCTCCTCCTCCTCGTCGTTGTCGTCGTCGTCCTCCTCCTCCTCCTCCTCCTCCTCCTCCTCCTCCTCCTCCTCCTCCTCCTCCTCTTCCTTCTCCTTCTCTTTCTCTTTCTCCTTCTCCTTCTTCTTCTTCTTCTTCTTCTTCTTCTTCTTCTTCTTCTTCTTCTTCTTTGTCGTCGTCGTCGTCGTCGTCTTCGTCTTCTTCGTCTTCTTCGTCTTCGTCTTCAACGTTTTTTTCTCCATGTTTCTTCAAAGGTTTTTGATAGTTTCAAATAACGAAATCCCTTACACAAAGAATTAATTCAGAATGAAAAAAGATTGCCAACCTGCAACACTTTCAGACTGCAAGTGGTCACACGGCCAACACTCACCTGCAGTACATGGCAACGAAGGCCTGACGGAAAGTCTTGCCGAAGGCGAAGTAGGTCAGGCAGTTGGTGGAGAAGTTGACGTAGTAGAGCATCTCGAACACGCGCTGCATCTTCAGTTCCCCAATGGGCAGCTCGGGGTGGGTGAAGCTGACAATCATAAGGCGCAGGCGGATTGCGTGACTGGGCGTGTGGAAGATAAAAAAGATGATGGAGACCGCGAGCAACATCCTGGCCACGCGGCCCTGGGGGCTGTGGAAGAAGGATCGGCCGTGGCGACCCAGCCTCCGCAACCTCTGCTGCCGTCGGTAGCCCTCGTAGACATTCGCCACGATGGCCACAAGGAGCACCAGGATGAGCAGGCAGGGCAGGGCCAACGTCAGCACCGTATCTGCGTACGTCAGACCCTGGTTGAGCTGCGTGTACTGTGGTAGCAAGGAGCACTGGCTGGTGCCGTTGCTGACCGTGATGCCCGTGGTCCAGAGGGGGAAGTTGTAGATGCCGATGGAGAAGAGACCGAGCACCAGCAGCACGCCTTTGGCGGTCTCCAGTGTGCACAGCGTCTGCACCATGTGGTGGCGCGCGATCCGGATATAGTTCTCCAGCGTGACGCACACCACGAACCACACGGACAGGAAGCCGAAGATGTAGGTGATGAAGATGATCATCTGGCAAACGCCGTGATGGTGGAAGAGACCCACCCCGACACGGTTGAGCCAGACGACAAAGAGGGAGATGAGGAAGATGGTGTCCACCACGCACTTGGAGGACAGGTACAGGATGCAGGACTTGTGACGGAAGACCTTGCTTACGAAAACACCAGTGGCCAGGAGGTTGCCAACGGTGCCCAGGATGCATATCAGGGGAATGGCCACCTTCTGGAAGGCCCGGATGGACAAGTAGACCTGGTCGGGCTGGGAACAGCCCCCGTCAGTCAGGTTGGCGGCCTCCAACTCCGACATTGCGCTTTGCAACTAGACAAGACACGCAGGCAGAGGGACACTCAGAAACACAGGCAGGCAGACAAGCAGGCAGGAGCCAGGCAGGCAATTAGCCCAGCAGACAGAAAGTCTGGTGTTCAGACAGGCAGGTAGTTAGGCAGACAGATTGTAGGTAGATGAGGAGTCAAAAGTCCGGTTTCCGGGTGTGCGAGCACGGGGATAGGTCGGCAGGCATTCAGATGGGCAGGCAACGAAACAGGCAGGTAATCAGGAAGCCAAGCGGTCAAGCAGGTAGACGGCCAGTCAAGCGGCCATGTAGCGGAGCTGGCAGGCAAAGAGGCAAGTTGACAGGCAGGCAGGCATACAGGCAGGCAGGCAGGCAGGCAGGCAGGCAGAATGACTGTCTTCCTCGTGTTGATTTCCAGCCTGCAAAGAAAAGATTAACGACTGTTGATTCTGTTTGGGAAGTCACGTGCTGAGTTCGCCAGTGGCAAGCAAACACAGTGATACTGAAACACAAAATGACGCTAATCTAGTTTATATCTATATATTAATGGCTGTTTTAAAGCGTTGTCTTCAAATCAGAATGAGCTTCCGTCATATATCATTAACATTAGAAGTCAGAAGGTGTATCAAACAAACCATTCTGAACAAACTAGCTTCTTCCCCTCAGCGGAAAGGTCGCTTGCTTTCGACACGTATTTCCCGGAAGCATACGCGACCTTTCGAAAAGAGCAAGGGTTAATCGCAGTTTTGTCACGAACGAAGACTCCTGGTTATTTAAAGCACAAAATCTCTTACAACAATGCTACATAAAATGTTACTTTCGCCTACAATACTCCACTTTGAGTCGTTCAAACTGACAATTTGGACATCGATTCATTGCTTGTGATTGATGCATTATTACAAAGAAGCATGCCATTCACTCTCTGGAAGTCTAACTGACAGAGAAACGTTTCATTCGCAAGATCAAATCCTCGCTCCCCTCTCGGCATGAATACAACACCGTTTTCATGTTGTCATCCGTCCTTTTGCATGACCAGGTGCAGCATTTAACCTCATCTTTGCAGAGGACTTGTTTGATTGTGACTGAGATAGATATGTCAATTTAGGAGAAAACGTTCATTCTAAAATCTGTATCGCACATGGTTTACAAATCACGAAGGATTTATGTTATCCATTCACCACAAACAGTGCGGTTCTTGAGGGCTTCAGACAAAGCATTTCCTCACGCTTCTGAGAAGTGATCAGCAGCACTCTTTTTGTGCAGAACTCTGAAAAGCCCTCTCTAACTGCGTATGCAGAAACTTTTCGAGGTACATCTACATGAACTGACAAAAAATGATGATGATGATGATGATGATGATGATGATGATGATGATGATGATGATGATGATGATGATGATGATGATGATGATGATGATGATGATGATGATGATGATGATGATGATGATGATGATGATGATGATTTGTAAGGTGTTTGATCCACGCCACAAACCTCCTCCTCCCTTCTTCCAAAAATAAATAGATAAATACATACATAAATAAATATGTGAAGTTGTTGCGTAGAGCACTCAAAGAATCTTGCTGAATTCCTGTAGCCGTCACTGACATGAGAATAACTTGAACAGACCCATGGTAGTCACGTCTACCAAGTACCGTTAACATTTGTCGTTTTACTGAGATTTCTCCCTCTCCAGTCGCTTTTAACTTTAACCTTTTGTACTCGAATCTCGGAGGGAGACACTGCGGACACCAAAGAAGTTCATGCAGGCGCCACCCTGTACTTGAGCTGGGTCGCAGGGGATATTGATAAGGTTGACCGCCTCCGCAACCCGATGAATTTCTCACGCAATAGTCAGATCACTATAAACTTATGCTATCCCAATGCCCCAGCCCATCTCTACGCCCAACACGGTGGTCTATGATGCTGCTGGGGGCCACCCCTGGCAGAGCAACTTGACAGCCGTGAAAGCCCGGCAGTCAGGGGTCTCTGTGCCTCAGCCGGCTCTGACAGCGTTTCGCACTCGCACTGTGCTTTGATTGAATTGTAGCCCAAAGCCAGAAAGCGATGATGAGCACGCAGTGTTGGAAAGTGTGCACTCCGTACTAGGCCAATGCGCGGCGAAAGTGAACAACACTGGAGATCTAGAAACCTCGTGTTTCGTTGTTTATTCATTGGTACGTACGTTCCTCATGTGTTCTTTGTTCGGTCGGTCGGTCGGTCGTTCGTTCGTTCCTTTGCGTGTGTTCGTTTGTTTCTTTGTTTGTTTCTTTGTCTGTCTGTCTGTCGTCTGTCTGTCTGTCTGTCTGTCTGTCTGTCTGTCTGTCTGTCTGTCTGTCTGTCTGTCTGTCTGTCTGTCTGTCTGTCTGTCTGTCTGTCTGTCTGTCTGTCTGTCTGTCTGTCTGTCTGTCTGTCTGTCTGTCTGTCTGTCTGTCTGTCTATCTGTATTTGTCAATGTGTGTGAGTGTGTCTGTCTGTCTGTCTGTCTGTCTGTGTCGCAAGATTGCGCAAGAGAAGTGAAAGGGAAAGAATAAAGAATCCTATATTGTTCAATTGTCTTTGACTGGTACGTTAAGGACGGACGCTAGGCGTTATTTTTAGTAACTTGGGTCAGAGGGCACGGCCGGTTACTACCCGCCTGGAAGGTGGGAGGGTGTGTTCACCATGAACAGGGGGGTCGATCGAATGTTCTTTTCCTAAGGTCACGGAAATGAGTCCGTGGACTTTGTCCTCGCACGTGTCTTGTCGCGTGCTATGACCTCGTGATCGGAGGTTACGAGCGATTTCATTGGCTAATGAGATCGGGGACGCTGGCCGTTAAGCGTTTTGGCGCCTTCAAGAATCACTTCACGGCTTGCTGTTTGAGCGAGCGGGTGCGTCGTTAGCGTGCTCCGCTATAGACTCGATGGTAAGGTATGCTGCCTTGCCCGGGTGCTACCACCAGTCGCTGTGTGTATCACAGTAGGGTGACGACCATCGTGTTCAAGAATCTGCATGAGGTATGTGGGTTGGGTTGTAAATTATTTGGAATTAATTGGGAGAGGGGGGAATCGCCATGATGTTGAACCGTTAAATGGGAGTTGGGCGGGAAAAACTTACCTCTTGTTTCGCCATCGATTTGCTCTGTGAAAAGTATGGGAAAAGAGGGGAATGCACCACTCAAGATTAACGGGGAAGGGTAAAACAAATGGGGTTCTCTGAATAACGCCACGTGGGGCGTGTTTTTCGTCATTTCTCGATTCTGGGCCATGCTGCTGAATGAATGACGAGTGAGAGTAGGCCGACTGTGGTTACCGTGTGTGACACATGCCTTTATTCTCTTCCAGATTCAATTCCTTGATTCCTTATTCCTTGTTCTTTGACTAGTTCAGTCATTGCTTGGAGGGCCTGAAGGGCTAGTTCGTTGTTTGTAATTCCATGATTATCACGTCTAAGGGAGTGATAGGAATTAGGGAGGACCAGTAGTGGCTACTATCCTTCCATCGTATCTGTATTGTCTTCTGGGAAGCAAATGAGTACAAGATACTAGGTGTTGGACGTATGAACTTTGTGTCGCTGAGCATAAGTTGCTATGTCTGGACTCAAGTGTAAACTTAATAGATGCTATGGAGCAGTCTATAATTCTCTAGTGTGCCCTGTAGAGAATTTGTCCTCACCTATACGCGTAGATTGACGCGTGTACACGCTGGGCGTGTGGATTGCGGGAGGCTCGCGCCTATGACCGCTGAATAGAGGTCAGGAATGTCAGGAGGGGTCAAGGTCAATTGATAGACGCTCTGCCTGTAGTACATTGCCTCGCTTTCTTTTGTAACGCACCGTGCTGTGCGGATAGTGTGACTCGCCAGAGTAGTCACGGGTCTAGTGAGCAAGCTTTTGTCTAAGGGTTGGGGTAGGCAGGTCATCCCTGGACCCTTTGCTGCCACCGCCATCGCCTGACATCTGCCGTTCGTCTGCTGGGGAATCCTCGAGTCGCCGGCGTGACTCGACCTACTGGGGACCACCTGCCGGAGGAACCCGGGTGCCTGGGGCCACCTACTGACGAGAGGGGGAGTGAGAGGACCGTTCTCACTCGGATTACCAGAGATGCTACTGAGACCAGGAGGCCTGAGGTCGGAACCTCATGCGCTCCCACCACTGAGGATGCAGAGGGTTGGCTGAGTCGGATTTATGTGTGTGTCTTCTTGTGCAAAGAGAGACGACTTTGGTAAGCATTGGCTTTTTCTATAAATCTTTACCCGTCGAGGTCGACAGCTGAACTCATGATGAACTGTGATCCTAGTGTTGCTGAAGTGCTTATCAGTACGTGGTTGTCAAACCCATCTGGACAGTTAATAGAGACGCTATCCCAGTAAGCCTGAGCAGGAGGTCTATTGAAAGACGCTATCCCCTACCTTGCTGCAAGACGGCGTGATTGGAGTTTGAACCACTGCTTGCTTGAACTAATTCTTGCCTAGAGAATTGAGTTTGTACTGATTGTCATTTCACCTTCTTTCTGCCGTTACCGTGTTAACGGAGGGAGAACGCCTTTTCCAGTCACTGTAAGAGTGAACTCATTCACAAGCGGGACAGCTCGCTGTCGCTGTATGCTAATTATGGCTCGGAGCTTAGGTCAACCTCAGCGGCTGCTGTGATTGGCCGAGCCCGAGCCGCTTCCTAGAAGCCGGCAAAACCACGCCCGCTCGCCTGGAGCGAGGCAGTGTTTACGTTGGGCTCGTGTGAGGCCGGAGTGTGTTATTGTTTTGGGGCGGCCATTGTTTTGGGGGTTGGGATTTATTTTTGACTTTTATCATTGATTAAACTTGTTATTGAAGTGAACTTTTCTCCTCAGTTGTCTATTTTTGTTGTTGTTTTCCCTTTTTATGTTATTTATAGTTGCAGAAGCATGGCAATGGGTTTTGTATGAAAACTCCGTGGCTAGTAGTCTATAATGGTCTATGGTTCTAAAGGCCATTTATATCGACACACCACCCACCCGCGTCACAGTCTGTCTGTCTGTCTGTCTGTCTGTCTGTCTGTCTGTCTGTGTATGGATCTGTCTGTATGTCTATGTGTCTGTCTGACTCTCTGTGTGTCTGTCTGTATGTCTGTGTGTCTGTATGTGTGTCTGTCTTTCTGACTCTGTGTCTGTGTGTCTGTCTGTGTGTCTGTTTGTCTGTGTGTGTGTCTGTTTGTATGTCCTTGTGTTTGTCTGTGTGTGTCTGTATGTGTGTGTCTGTCTGTGTGTCTGTTTGTCTGACTCTGTGTCTGTCTGTCTGTCTGTCTGTCTGTCTGTCTGTCTGTCTGTCTGTCTGTCTGTGTGTCTGTCTGTCTGTCTGTCTGTCTGTCTGTCTGTCTGTCTGTCTGTATGTCTGTCTGCCTGACCACCTGCCCATTATACTTTCGAGATTGTACGCCTGTCCTCTCGACAAGGTCGTTGCCTAGTTACATGACGTAGCCAGGGCGCGGCCGTTCCTGGATGTATCACGTGACTTCGTTTGCACAGCTTGTAGGCGGTCTGGGGCGTGTTTCAAAATAGGTAGTCGATCTTGGTCGCAAGATCTTGCTTCGCAGTAAGAGCTAGCTAAAAAAGAAACTACCCCAGCGGCGAGCGAAGATCCAAGATGGCGACGACCGAGACTAAGGTTTATGTTTTGTGACGCTTCGACACTGAAAATATTCGATAATTCGTTCTCCGCTGACTCATGTGTGCCTTAATTTGTCACCTCGCTGCAATCTCAGCTGGACAATTGAAGTAGATTACGATTTTTTTCTTTATTGTGTGCACGATGTGTGGTTGACGGTGAGAAATCCTGCATTAAGTTCGAATTGAAAATTATCTCGCAAAGAGACGTAACTCTACATTCTGACCTCCCTTTGCGTAAAGGAAAATCGCTAGTGCGCGGTAGTGTACATAGGGTCTTTGACTGCACTAGGCTCAGGAGTCACTTATCAGGGCATAGGTAGTGGTAATAAAAATGTTCAATTTACACAATAACCTCAAACCTTACCGTAAACCAAGAAAGTTAAAGTTAACCGAAGACTCGTCCAAAAACGTCACTCCTAGTGACACGATGCTCATGCTGTCCGCCATCTTGAATCTCACTAGCTAGGCACCTCTCAAGCTGCCTCGCTCAATCTACGCTCGTCTACGATTGGCTCGCGAGCAAGCAAAGAATGAAACTGCC
>JAWQFJ010001267.1:70000-85898 GCA_034096865.1 Theodoxus fluviatilis
GGAGGAGTGTTGTTGCGGCCCTATGTTCCTCAAGGAATCAAGAGGCATAAGTCAAGTCTACTTTCTCGCCTCTTGTCATATGCCCTTCAATAGAGAAACGCCCTTCAGTAGAGAAACGCCCTTCAATAGACCTCAGGACGCAAGCTGAAGACACGTCTCCTCTGCTCTCCTCACGCCGTGCACTAGGGGAAGCAGACCAGGAGGGGGCGGAAGTGCGATGTCGATAAAAGCCAAACATCGGCATTGATTCTGGGCGTGTTTAGCGCAACGTCGAGTGACCTTCTTCTGCCTCGTGATGGAGTGGAGCTGCCGTTTCAGGAAAACTCGAGCAGCGAAGTGCCGAGGTAGAAAGGACGCCAACCCTGCCGCGGCCTTCGATAGGGACGCACGCCGCCAGCCTGCTGTGTGTGGCGTTGTCACTTCCATTGAATGTCCGGGCAAGAGCTGGCTTTTTGCAGCATTTCGCACTCGCGCACGTACAAAGACTTCGGGCCTTTGTGCTGCGTCCTTCTCCAGCGCCGCCACCGGAGGAGGCGGTCTGATCTAGTTTGCATGTTTGTTTTCCCCTCTCTCTCTCTCTCTCTCTCTCTCTCTCTCTCTCTCTCTCTCTCTCTCTCTCTCTCTGCGCTTCCTCGGTCTTTTATCCTCCATTACTGGTCTTCTCCGTGAAATGAAGACAACATTTCTCTATTGAATTGAAACTCTTGTAGGTGGATGTACTCACTGTCATTGGATTAATCGGAAATGTATCTTTTGAATCCTTAATTTGTGACAATAAAAGCAAAAAAAATTACAGTCGATGCGATGATGTCAATGACGATAATAAAAACCGCTGGCGCTGAACCTCCAGGTTTTGGCATTTTTAAAAAAGATCGGGTTCGAACCCGCAACCTCTCGAGAAAAGAGGGGGGTGGGGGGGGGGGGGGGGGAAACACACAAAAAAACACACAAAAACAGGTCGGGTTCGAACCCGCAACCTCTCAAAAAAAGAGGGGGGAAAAAGTTTCAGCGCGGTTTCGTACCCGTTCACTCATGACCTATCATTACAAAAGTCCAATGCTCTACCAGATGAGCCATCCGGGAACTGACATGACTAAGTGTTTGTAAAGCAATTATAACGTTGTTTTCCGCAAACCCCCACGGTTCGTATTTTGCACTGTAAATTGTAGACAAATGGATGATAGTTCGTGAAATTTGAGTGGTCTTGTGCATTTTAGGATACTCAAGGTATATGTCTGCCAAGTTTACTATCGATTCACTGCCATTAGGCCACGCGAACAGACACGCGGCTTATTACAGTAAAGCAGCAGCCGTCTTCCTTGAGCGCCAATAAACGTCGTTTAGCTTAAGATTACACCCGAATCACGCGGACCGTTAAGGTGCATGGAGTACAGTACCGCCGAGCAAGACGTTTGTCACAAAACGCAGATACATTAACGCGGTCGGATCTTAGGATAACTCCCCGGGCGTGCTAAGTCAGTCAGGCGGAGTGGCGAGTGCGGTCTCGTTCTCGTTCAAATGCCGAGATTTCTCGAGATTTCCAATTTAGCGTTACTTGTACACGCGGCTACGGCTGACGGCTGACGGCTGACGCTTTACTGTAATAAGCCGCGACCTGCGAAACAGAACTTGGTAGTGTTGCGCTCAGACGGAGTGGCTGTTCGAAGAGTCGGACCGGCTGCGAGGGTGGACAATTTTGATTGTAAAAAGGTATTTTTTAAAGCAAATGCGATTTTTTCAGGGGAGGATCACGAAAACTATTTGTGTAATTGGTGAGCGCTCGTACAGCGTGGGAGAAACGCTGCTGGCGACGGGAGTGAAAGAAAAGGCGAAATATCGCCATTCCGTCAACTGACATTTTTGGGGGGGTTTCGAGTTTACGACATAAAAAATTCACTTTCTTCTCAAACCTCGATTCTGAAAATTTGATACATTCAATCGAACCTAACATCTGTAAGTGTGCAAAATGTCAAGGAAATCCGTCCAGTAGGTTTTGAGATATCAGCCGTTAAGTCGGGACTGACAGACAAACACACACAGACAGACAGATAAAGCTGTGAGGACCTCCAGTGAACCTGGAGGGATAATTATGTTCTTGGGAATCCGGAATACCTGGGCATGTAAGACCAAGATAATGACCTGGAGAATGCGTGCCGTCTAGAAATTGGCAGTGTGGACAGGACCGCGTTGCACAGACGCGAGGTCTTGCGAGGCAAAGGCCGGTGTCAACAGATGTCAACATTTGACTGCCTTCATATCTGCTTTAATCATATTGACACCGGCCTATTCCTCCCAAGAATTTGGCTTTCCTCGCGTCAGTGCAACGCGTCCATTGTGGAGTGTGTCAAAGACCTCGAAAGCTCAGTGGTGACAGCATTCAGACGCTCACTAGCAGGTCAAAGGTTCGGTCCCTGCCTGAGGTACGAAACTTTTTTCTATCTCTCCCTCACAGCGACGACAATGATGACGACGACCATAGCGACGTTGATATGATATAAACATGGTGTAGACATTACAACTACACTTAATTTTCATCTTTCCTCGTTCACGCTTGCATTTGAATATAGACCAAAGGAAAAGAAATCAATCGCTCATCCCTGCATCCTGAACCAGCGTGCAATCATTAACACCGCGTCCTGTGACTTCCATCGCCCTTGATGCCAGCTTGGACACTTTCTGGGAAGGCTTTATTCCTATTTTGTGTTTGGAAGAAACGGTAGCTTGGATGATGGCTTCCATTATCTCACTTAAGACTCCCCTAAGACATACAAGAAATCGCCTTCCCTGTAGAGTGGAGGTAAGAACGGGCCCACAGCGCCTTCCTTCGCGTTTCGTAAGATGCAAATTACTAGAGAAATCGTTATTAGACTTGATCGTATTCTGACTAGTTCTGGTGAATTCGTTATTGATTGCCTTACATAGCCCACAAAGGCTGATAGGCCGCAAAACTTTGTTCATTCTTCATTCATTATTTCTGTCTTTTTTCTTTATTCTTTCTTTCCTTTTTATCGTAGAGAAACAAGGGGGGCGTCAAGGCACTTACAGAAATACAGACGAGAAGAAGCAGCCAGTGTGCATCATAATGCACTACTTATGAAGGATCTGATGCTCTCTAGAGGTATAGACTATAATAATTGCGTGAGGATTATATTCCAGAGAACAAAAACCAAGCACTGACAATACAATATCCTGGTCGAAATTCACTCTAGAACTTTCCCGTCAAGACAGGTTGCGTGTTCTTAGGTGCAACATCTGAGATTTGATAAAAGTAAATATTCGGTCGTTTTAATCTCGGGATAGAATCGTTGCCTTCGGCTCATTTTCAAGACAACAACGACGGAACGTTAGTCAGACAGCATCCTGGCCAAACATTTATTGTAGAGGGTCACAAAGTGAGTAGGCCGCATGTTCTTGAAGGTGACACACATACGGTTTAACACATAGTGTTTATTTGCCTTTGAGGCAAGAGTGTCACGTCAGACTTATTTTCAAGACAAAGAAAAGCAGGGAATATGTAGACATTTTGATTAAATTTCACATACAAAACCGTAAAAAAGGAGTGATATACTGGTGATTCAAACATGCATTCATATGTTATGTCACCTCAGAAGTACGGGAGTCGAGTCAGTTTCCTGACAACGAAAAATATATATTTTGTAGACAATATTCTGGTACAAATGTATCACAGAATTTTAAAAAGTGAGTAAATTGCATTTTGTTAATCGCGATGCATCAACAATTTAATGAAGCAAGTATTCATTCTTTCACTTTCGATGTATGGCGGTCATGTCAGATTGACTTCCAAGTCAACGAAAAATAAGTATGTTGTTACTACGAGCTGATGCAAGATTTCCTATAAAAGCTCAGAGAGCTAAAAGCCTGCATGTTCTCCATCACCATACACCCACGATTCCATTAATCAAGCACACATTATTTTACCCTCGGATATCAGAAGTCGTGTCAGACTTACTTTCAAAACAAAACAAAAATATCGACGACGACATCCTGGTCAAAAAGCCGGCATGTTTTCCATCACCATACACCCACGATTCCATTGAGTAAGCACACTTTTTTTAAACCTTCGAAGATAAAAAGTTGTGTCAGACTTACTTTCAAAACAACAAAAAATATGTCGACGACGACATCCTGGTCAAACATCTATCATAGCGCTTCATAAAGGGAGCAGGCTCTCTTTTCTTGATCATGATACATCCACGATGTAACGAAGCAAATATTCATTCTTTTACCTTCGAAGTATGGACGTCGTGTCAGTCTTACTTTTGAAGTCAACGAAAAACAAGTAGTCTGTAGACAACATGCAGATAAAAAACTCTTATGAAGGCTCAGAAACCGAGAACCTTGCGTGTTTATTATCGCGACACACCCACAATTTAATGAACCAAACATTCATCCTTTCTCCTTAGAAATACGGTGGTCGTGTCAGATTTACTTTCAAGAACACGAAAATCAATAAGTGTGCAACAACATGCTCGTAATAGTTTTCTTGTTAAAACTCAGAAGACGAGAAGCCTGGATGTTCTTTATCACGACACAACCACGATTTATTGGAGCAACCATTTTTTATTTCACCCTCAAAGTACTGCGGTCGTGTCAGTCCTACTATAAGACAACGAAAAACAAGTAGTCATGGAACGACATGCTAGTGACAGATGTCTTATTAAAGCTCAGAAAGCCTGCATATTCTTTACCACAACACATCCAAGATTTCATGAAGTCAACATCTATTCATTCACCTTTGAAGTACAGAACTCCGCCAAGGAAAGTCTTAAGCCCGGCTGCAAAGGAGGAGAGTTGGGCGTGGGGCTAGCAACCCCACCCCGTAAAAAAGAGCTCGCTACAGAAACGTCAACAACAGATGAAACAGAGACTTTTATCCTGAGAGAGGAAGGTTCTTCATCGCGAAGACCTATGACGCTGTGTGGTGAAAGCAGAGAGGAAGACACAAAGCCGACTACCCTTCTGTAAGAGAGGCCGTCCAAGAAACACCTGGCGCCTGGACCTTCAGGCTGACACCACTAAGATGGGTCGACGGGCAGTAAACTAAACTTGAAGTACAGAAGTCGTGTCAGACTTACTTTCAAAACAACGAAAAACAAGCATTTTATAACGACAACCTGGTAAAGAGCTACTTATAAACACTCAGAAAGCAAGAAAGTTGCTTATTCTTTATCACGACATACCACGATTTAATGAAGGAAGTATTCATTCTTTCACTCTCGAAATATGGAGGTCTGTTAGACTTACTTTCAAACCTACGCAAAACGAGCAATACGTTGACAATATACTGGTCAAACATTCGTCCGTTCTTTAGCATGTTACACTTGCGATTTTATACGACAACCTTTTGCTTTTTTACCCTCGAAGTGCTGACGTTGAGTCAGACTAAGTTTCCAGGCAACAACAAAGCGAGCATTCAATAGAGGACAGGCTGGTATAAACTTTTTTTAAAATCTGCACAGAGTGAGAAGACTGCATGCACTCGATCACGATGCACCCCCGATTCAATAACAGCAACAACCCATTCATTACGTGTACAAGATGCTTAACTCGCATTGTTTCTCCCCACCCAGGAGTAAAACCGGGTACCTGTGAGGGCAATATTGGCAAAAACGTTGTGCGATTAACCCTTGTATGCGGCCAAGCGCCAGCATCGGGTTGGAATACTCCCCAGGGAGCGGAGTTGGTGCTGGTACCTGACTGTGTGCGTCTTAAATGTATGTCACTATGTTTGTTGTGAGGTACCAGTGAGGATTGACGAAGATGCCCAGTGATCAGGGGGTAAAGTGTAAGCGGTTTGAGACCCAGACAAAGGGTGTAAGTCGCTATAAAAAACCACACCTTTACCTTTTACAACCTTGAGGGACGGAGGCGGTGTCAGATTTTATTTCAAAAAAACGATGATAAGAAACGACGTTTTAATCATGATGGTCGATAACTCTTCACAAAACTTCACAGATTACAAACCCTTCATATTTGCCTTGGAATAGCTTCGTGATTTGACAAGATTAATCATTCATCTTCCGGCAACTAGACGGCAAACTCTTGTTTATTTCCTGTGTTATTTCAGAGAGGCATAGTTTTTCCCAGATATTATCTCACATCTTACTTGTCTGTATTCTCAAGGCTTCATCAACCTATCAATCAATGAAACGTGAAACTTCGCGAGGTCTTCACCTCCAGTTCTGTAGACAAGTGTCTTCCATTCCGGCCCAAAGACTGGACAAATCAGAGTCCCATGGCGTGGAACAGTACGTCGGGCCCAGTGACCTCTAGACAGTCAAGATCGCCTCTCCAGCACGCAGCTGTGTCCAGCGTCCGCACCAGATGACCTTTCCCCCTCCCGGACACAGTCCAGTCCGGATATGTTCCCTGTCATAAATATCTCCCGTCTGGACACTTTGCAGTCCAGACGACGACTGTCCTGGGCATCATTAGCCTTATGTGAGGACAGGTGGGGAACTCTTGGGTCAGCTTGAGAAGGGCAAAAGCTGAACTTGCAGGGAGCGGACTCCGCTCTCCTGGACCCCTTCACTGTTCACGTGATCCATGTGCGGAAAGATCCGCCACTCGAAAGCAGAGATTTTCCCTCACATCCTTTCTGCTCACCAGTCCAAGCTCCGAAGTGCAGTCCGCTTTTTCTTGGGAAAAATGGTGGAGAGGTCAAGAGCAATGCCTGAGGACACCTGTACTTGACAAGGGAGTGCGGATTCTTTGACCCTGGGCGTGTAGATGTAGAGGTGTGTGCGTGTGTGCGTGTGTGCGTGTGTGCGTGTATGTGTGTGTGTGTGTGTGAGTGTGTGTGTGTGCGGGGGGTGGGGGTGGGAGGGTGGTACTGTGAATATGTGTCTCTCTGTGAATGCGTGTAGCTTCTATTAAATAATATCCTCTTCTCTTTATCAGCCTCTATTTTTTCCATTGCCTGTCTGTTCATCCGTCCGTATGTGTGTCCATATGTGTCTGCTTCTGTGTGTCTATCTTCATTTATTCGTGTCTCTGCCCTCCTGCCTGGCTGCCTACCTGCCTCTCTCTCTCTCTCTCTCTCTCTCTCTCTCTCTCTCTCTCTCTCTCTGAGTTTCCTGTCCCTGGATAGCTGAGAGGACGTGTTCTCTGTCTCTTCTGTCGCAGAAGAAAGCTTTTGTCAAAAACAAGCGACGCAATGCCTGCAAGTGTACCTCCAGCTGCTACGAAAACCAGTTTCGTAGAGTTGTCAGTGCGACAACTCTCATCCAAAATCCGGGGCTAATTTCAAGGAAAGTAGTCGAAGAAGGCGCAACAACGCTCGTCATTCTCCGCTTCAAGCCAGAAGACGACCCCCCATTTGCAAACACCAGCACTGCATGGGCACTGGCGTCGCAAGCCTCCGAGTCAACGTCGACGTGACCATCGTTATTCAATGCCAACGATGGAAATTTGTTCGGAGCCGTGAAATGCCGCGAAGAATCTTCACATTCAAATTCAGTGAGAAATTGGTGATGGATGGATGGATGGTGTAATGGATGGATGGATGGAGTTTTTCGGCCTATCAGCCTGGCTATATAAGGTCTTTGAGTACGAAAATAACGAGAATAGTTTAGAGTAAGCGCAAATCAAGTCACGATGTCCTTAGTTATTCGTCTCTTACGAGTCGCATAAGGAGACTCGGTGGGTCTATTTTCACCCTCAACCCACAGGGAGCCAGAATTTGGTGAAGTAGACACTGAAAAGAACCTACTGTGTAGAAAAGTGTGTCAAGCGAAGCTCGACCTCCACGTGCAGATGAAGAGTCACGATGTTCACACTCCCTAACTTTGTTGCCTGTGCGGCTACCGTGTTAGAGGATAGAAATAGAGCAACTGCCCTGTTCGTTGCTCTGATACTGTGCAAATTCTTGAGAAGCGGAGGCTGGTCATGAGTATGATGAAGACAGCGAGGATGTAACGCTAGATATGCAACAGCAGTGTTTGGAAAAGCTCAGGACAGATGTGGTGGAAGACCAGCGCAAGAGTCTCCAATCCTCGCAAAGTGTTTTGAACAGCATCGACGTCACCTGCCCATCTGTCGAACCGTCTGCAACCTCGTCGTGTGCCGACGTAAAAGACCTCCACGCTTTCGCCGCCCGGTGACATAATACCCTGCGTTCCGTTGCACTCTGCTTCATCTCTGCTACGATGTAGCAGACTCAAGAGTTTTGATTGGTTGGTTTTATTTAATAACTTGAAAAGCACATTATCATTAAAAGCATAGGGTTTTGGAGGCCCTCTTTGAATACATGAATCCCCAATATGATTTCACACTCAAATTTATCACTCTTGATCGAAAATCATCCATACATAATCTTTGGTGACGTTTCACCCAGTGGCAGAGGTCAACTTCCTGTCAAGGTCGCGCAGCAGCTACAGCATCTCAGAAGGCGCTCTAAATGCTTCACACTAGAGTGCGCCACTTGCTGTGCCTAGCAACGATGAAACTACAGAACTCGTAGCCGCATTTGATATGCTCATACTAAACACAACTAATTGGAAGTCACTCCACGAACTTGCACGGTAAACATGTTTCGAACCATGGAGTTTACATACCATGGAAGTGGCTAACGTGCCGATTGCTGTCACATTTCGAAGAAATAAATGTTTTCGTGCCTTCATCACCGTGGCAGAGTGGATTGTATGTCTTGGTTTGATATTTGTAGTAAACGTCGGCATTTATACCCATGAGTGTAACGATTTAGCAGACGACACACATGTTTGGATTCCCTTGACCTTCCTCTATGACTAGTGATGGTTGCCTCCCTTTTGTTATTAATGGATTTTCGACCCTAATGCTTTAATGAAGCTGTCTATTCGATGAAGAGGGATATAAATGAATGTGAAATTATTTAGGGGATCCATGTATCCAAAGAGGGCCTCCAAAACCCTCTACTTTTAATGGTAACGTGCTTTTAAAATAATTAAAGAAACCGACCAATCGAAACTCCTGAGCCTGCTACACCGTAGCAGAGATGAAGCAGAGTGCAACGGAACGCAGGGATAGACTCTCGAAAGGCTGCATCACAGCAGACTGCACACCGGACTGGTGGCGAGGATACCGCAGAAGGGACGACTACCGATTCTATCGCAAGCGAGAAATCGACAGGCCAGCGAACATTAATCTCTCGTAAAAAGAGTCCAGAAATTCGAATCGAAATTAGACTTTGCAGAATTACCGTGTGCTTGTATGCTCGAGACTATTCCTGATTGCTGGCGTGATGAACAGTTTGACGTTTTTAATCCAAGCTTTGCGTTGATTCGCAAGACTAGTAGTCTTTATAACATTTTTTCTCACTTTGTTGTTGAAAACATTCCTTCGAAACATCCCGCAGGCTATTAAATAAACCTCTCTCTCTCTCTCTCTCTCTCTCTCTCTCTCTCTTTCTTTCTCTCTCTCCCTCTCCCTCCCAACATATAATAAGACTGTTCCAACAAAGCGCCTTGGTTAGCAATTTCCAAAAACAGTAAATAAGCTCGCCACGACGCCAAGACAAGACACCATTGCGTTTACCTGCCAGCTGGGACGGAACCTTGCCGCTGCCACAGAGACGGAGCTGCCACGGCTTGTGACGCTTCGCTCTCCATCCCGGGGCGGGAGGCTCTACCCCCATCGTTACACGCTTGCCTGTAAACGGCCCTTTTCAGGGCCACCTTTGCTCAAGAAAGAATACATTGTCGGCTGCTGTCCACACCTTTTTTATTTTCAGTCAATATTTCGACCGACCCCGGCACCTCATTCTTTACCCAAAAACTGTCCATCGGTTGGCAGACAATTTGAAATTGTCCCAGTTCGCCTCTTTCACGAAATTGGTTTCCCTAAACTGCACACCATCTGTTACGGGTATCCACAAAAACGAAATATAACAGGTCCCGGGTTACTTTCAAGTCTTTATATTAAACAAAAAAATACTCGTAACCGTGGTAGAAAAGGGGGGAAAATACATTTGTATATGGCTCAAACACAACATCCTAAATAACCCAATCTTATAAAATTACATCTACTCTTCACATACTCAAATCCCAACGGGAAAAATATAAAAACACAAGTAAAATTTCGGTCAGCCTTCTTACATAAAAACATGAAGTACGTAGGTCAGCCCTCGACAAGTTAAAATGCTATCGACCCGTGTAAAAATCGCACCAACCTTCACCAACACTGCCCGCTCTCTCTCTCTCTCTCTCTCTCTCTCTCTCTCTCTCTCTCTCTCTCTCTCTCTCTCTCTCTCTCTCTCTCTCTGCCCGTCTCTGCTGTGTGTGTGGGGCCGATCTCTATTCTCTGTCATCTTGGGCTCTCTTATATCTCTATCTTCTCACAACCAACTCACGATCATTTCTACTCACCACAACTCATGCCTCAAAGCGAACACCGCTCATTACCCTGGGGCAGAACTCAACTCCCACTCACTCTCCACTTTAATTTCTATACAGTCTTGGGACTACCAACCTCACCCTCAACGCACCAGCAAAACTCAAGCCTCTCTCATGTGAAATACTTTCAAAAACCTATTTTCCCATTACACCATCCAAGTTTTTAGTCAGGCTAATCTGTTTTTCTCATTTTCACTGTGTTTACAAGATCAAGGAACCAATTCAGTTGTGGCATTGGTCGAATTAAGACAAGTCGATCGAATTAGTCTTGATCAACCCTGACAATCAGCAGCTTGACTTGAACTGTCTCTCTGTCTGCTGGCGTGCCCTCTACGTGCCTGTACGTTCGTCCATCTGCCTCCATGTCTCCTGCCACGACATCTCTCAAGTCAGAATACCTTTCCAAGCCTTGTTTCTTTCCTTAGTCTCTCTTTGGTGTTGATAAATCTTTCCCTCTCTCTTTCTGTTCGTCAGCCCGTGCACCCGTCTGTCAGTCAGTCCGTCAGTCCGTCAGTCAGTCAGTCAGTCAGTCAGTCAGTCAGTCAGTCAGTCAGTCAGTCAGTCAGTCAGTCAGTCAGTCAGTCAGTCAGTCAGTCAGTCAGTCTGTCAGTCAGTCTGTCAGTCATTCAGTCAGTCAGTCAGTCAGTCTGCCTGTCTGTCTGTCTGTCTGCCCGTCTGGCAGTCAGAAGGTTGCCGATCCTACTTCTAAAAGCAGTCCTTTCAGCATGGCGTCCTCGTGCTAAAGGTCGTGGGCGTGTCAAAGCCTAGAATGAGATCGGAATTAGCAGCCCTCAGACAGAAGGACACGTAAACAGCCTCTCAATTCCCAGGTCAATATATTCAGCCAATCTTGCCCTGCCACCAATCTGTCTTCCTTTAGGTTAACGTCCCAGCAAAAAATATTTAGCGCCTCTGCGTTCTCATAATCACGAAAAATAGCAAATCCCATCCTGTGTCACACTATTTTCACCCCCATTGCCAGAGCGTGTCAAAAGAACGGAAAAATGGAGACGCAGGTTATCCAAGACGGCACACGACAATCCTTTGCAGAGAAGCGGATCCAAGATTTCAGACAAATGCACCTCATTAGCATTTTCTGCTCAGCGGCGCCCTGCATATAAACCTTTAGTGGCATCGTCCTCCCCTTTTTCGTGTGTCAAGGGCTCGTCGTGGGAATGAATGGACAGTGCTCCTTGGTACCTGAGCAATGCGAATCACGTTCCTTTGTTCTGTGAACTGCAGGCAAGGAGCTGATCACGAGTTGCAGGGTAATTTTCTCTCAGTAAGACCAGCTGGGAACGACCGTCAACTTGTGCTTTGTACTCACGTCACACCATCACAAAACATGTTTTGTTCCTGGTTGACCCCTGACCCACGAAACGGATACAAACAGCGCACTATCGCCCACTAACATTATCTTGACATCCGACTTGCATGTTATTTTGTCTGAATCCGCACAGCGCTGACGGCCTCGCTATCCTCTCTTAAAATCTCTTTCATCGCTCCGTCCCCTTGTCTCGCCCTCCAGTTCTTCACAACGTCCGCAGAACGGTCTATCTGATATGAAAATAGATGTGCATGTCTGCCAGCTCCTCAGAGCCAGGCCGGCATCCAGCTACACCACGTGGAAAACCTCACTGTGCATTCCAAGGAAAACCGGAAGTCATTCGCCATGTCACCTGACCTTTGAAGCGCTGTGCCGTGGTTTCTTTCTCTCTCTCTCTCTCTCTCTCTCTCTCTCTCTCTCTCTCTCTCTCTCTCTCTCTCTCTCAACCACACACACACACTCACACACACACACTCACACACACACACACACACATACATACACACACACATACACACACACATACACACACACACACACACACAAACTTCCGTCAACTTCATGCTCCTACTGTCTTTTTTACCCAGCCCCTTGAGGCCTTAACAATCACCCTGCTATCTCCATCTCTAATTGTGTAAATGTGACCATTAGTGCAGTGTGTGTGTATGCGTGTGTGTGTGTGTGTGTGTGTGTGTGTGTGTGTGTGTGTGTGTTTGTTTGTGTGTGTGTGTGTGTGTGTTTGTGTGTGTGTGTGTGTGTGCCCGTGTGTGTGTATGTGCGTGTGCGTGTTTGTACTGCTTTCGATTGCGAATCAGCTTTGACGAATTTTATTTGAGAGCAACGTTCCCTGAAGCAATGGTTTGTATTACATGTATTTGGCTTTCCTCGGCAGTATAGTAATTTTCCAGCTTTAAAAATCAGTCTGTTATTTCCTTTACTACACGGGAGGGGCTTTCAGTTGATGCCCGACCCATCATCTTCTCTCCGGGATCACTCCCAAACTCCCGAGTAAACGTGGCCCCGTGCTGTGCGGGACGGCGTTGTCTGTCAGAAGGTGGTGAGTCAAATACCATGGGGTGACCTTTTTTGTCTCCATGTCTCCTGCCACGACATCTCTCAAGTCGGAATACCTTTCCATGCCTTGTTTCGTTCCTTAGTCTCTCTTTGGTGTTGATAAATCTTTCCCTCTCTCTTTCTGTCCGTCAGCCCGTGCACCCGTCAGTCAGTCAGTCAGTCAGTCAGTCCGTCAGTCCGTCAGTCAGTCAGTCAGTCAGTCTGTCTGTCAGTCAGCCTGTCAGTCAGTCAGTCAGTCAGTCAGTCAGTCAGTCAGTCAGTCAGTCAGTCAGTCAGTCAGTCAGTCAGTCTGTCTGTCTGTCTGTCTGTCTGTCTGCCCGTCTGGCAGTCAGAAGGTTGCCGATCCTACTTCTAAAATCAGTCCTTTTAACATGGCGTCCTCGTACTAAAGGCAGTGGGCGTGTCAAGGTCTAGAATGAGATCGGAATTAGAAGCCTTCAGACAGAAGGACACGTAAACAGCCTCTCAATTCCCAGGTCAATGCATTCGGCCAATCTTGCCCTGCCACCAATCTGTCTTCCTTTAGGTTAACGTCCCAGCAAAAAACATTTAGCGCCTCTGCGTTCTCATAATCATGAAAAATAGCAAATCCCATCCTGTGTCACACTATTTTCACCCCCATTGCCAGAGCGTGTCAAAAGAACGGAAAAATGGAGACGCAGGTTATCCAAGACGGCACGGCATACGACAATCCTTTGCAGAGAAGCGGATTCCAGATTTCAGACAAATGCACCTCATTAGCATTTTCTGCTCAGCGGCGCCCTGCATATAAACCTTTAGTCACATCGTCCTCCCCTTTTTCGTGTGTCAAGGGCTCGTCGTGGGAATGAATGGACAGTGCTCCTTGGTACCTGAGCAATGCGAATCACGTTCCTTTGTTCTGTGAACTGCAGGCAAGGAGCTGATCACGAGTTGCAGGGTAATTTTCTCTCAGTAAGACCAGCTGGGAACGACCGTCACACCATCACAAAACATTTTTTGTTCCTGGTTGACCCCTGTCCCATGAAACGGATACAAACAGCGCACTATCGCCCACTAACATTATCTTGACACCCGACTTGCATGTTATTTTGTCTGAATCCACACAGCGCTGACGGCCTCGCTATCCTCTCTTAAAATCTCTTTCATCGCTCCGTTCCCTTGTCTCGCCCTCCAGTTCTTCACAACGTCCACAGAACGGTCCATCTGATATGAAAATAGATGTGCATGTCTGCCAGCTCCTCAGAGCCAGGCCGACATCCAGCTACACCACGTGGAAAACCTCACTGCGCATTCCAAGGAAAACCGGAAGTCATTCGCCATGTCACCTGACCCTTGAAGCGCTGTGCCGTGGTTTCTTTCTCTCTCTCTCTCTCTCTCTCTCTCTCTCTCTCTCTCTCTTCTCCCAGATGATTTTAGTTCTCGGGGAAGGAATTGTAGAAAGTAACTCCGTTGTCTTCCCATGTATGCATTTGAAGGATACCTGTGCGGATTTTGGAGCATATTTTGGAACATATATTATTGCTTTATTGGACTCAGAATTGGTGTCAATTTTGAAAGCCCATCGAGGTGTAGAATAGTTTATGCGCTAGGCAGCCCGACTATAACGTGTCTATGTCAGAACGCCATGACTTCTAAGCTGTCACTGGGGGATGAGTCAGTTAGCTCATCGACAAGGAAACCCCGTATGAAGTGGTGTGCGGAGCTCCGGACATCAAGTCCCCAGTAAACCGACAACTTCAGCCTTTACGATGAGAGATTTGGAGGGCTTCTGGCAAACAGGAAAATAACTTTCAGAAACAAATTACTACAATTTAGGGTGTTTAGAGCAAAAATAGAGAACTGGGGAAGTGAAGCTGAGGATTGTTTCTCAACCGCCCTTTTCTTATAAAAACCGCTGGCGCTGAACCTCCAGGTTTTGGAGAAAAAAAAGAAGATCGGGTTCGAACCCGCAACCTCTCGAGAAAAGAGGAGGAAAAAACGCACACACACACAAACACAAAAAACCAGGTGGGTTCGAACCCACAACCCCTCGAAAAAAGAGAAGAAAAAAAAGTTTCAGCACTGAATCGAACCTGGTCATGCATGACCAAGAGCCCAATACTCTACCAACTGTGCCATTGAAAACTTGTATGTATATGAAGCATTTATAACGACCTTGTCATAAACCCCCGTGGTTCGTATTTTGCACTGTAAATTGTAGAAAAATGGATGATAGCATGAACTGTTTGGTATTTCATACGGATCTAACCCATCAACGTCAATATTCTTCTCGTAGTATCGCATTTTGGCGTCTGCTGGTAGAGGTTCAACATCGAAGCGTTTTGCTGAAGTAGGATAGATAACTCTGTTTGACTCGATGTCATTACGCTGAAAATTAATGGTCGTTGTCCCCAACATTTCCGGGACAGGGATTGATTAAATCATCATATTTTTGTGACACTGAGACCAGACCATCAAAACAATTAGCACTAGGCCTTGAATCAAATCGTCGTACGAGATCTTACGTTGACTGCAAATGTGCAACAGTGCCGAGTGATTGTGTCGACATTCAGTTAGTTCACTAGGCGATTCCACCACGACAACGGCACGATTCTAACGCATCATGAAGAAGGCTGAAATGGTCGGTGTCGGTGGTCGTTGTGACTTTTGACTGGTACTGTACTCCATGCACCTTAATGGTCCGTGTGATTCGGGTGTAATCTTAAGCTTAACGATGTTTATTGGCAGTATTACACCCGAATCACGCAGCTGAGTGCGAGAATCTGGGTCACGTGTCGGCGTCTATTTTCATGGCTGGAGAGTGCCTGGCTAAAGTGCGTTAGAATCGTGCCCTTTTCACCCTCATTCCAGGCTTTTAACCAGCGAAGGCAACGATCTAGATGGTACATATACTTTACCGGTTTCACAAATGGAATGAATTTGACGCCAACACAGCGTAGTATCGCTTTTTTGCGTCTGCTGGTAGACGTTCATAATACAAAGAAGCCAAATGCTGTTTTGTGAACGTAGGAAAAGAGTTTGACTCGATTAGGCTCTCACATCTATTGACTATGGAGGGAGGTGCTTCGGAGTGTACGAAATCCATTATCCTGAAAATTCTACTCGCAAATGACGTCACGTTATA
>JAWQFJ010001267.1:85931-90931 GCA_034096865.1 Theodoxus fluviatilis
GGACTTTGGTTCAGTCTCAGGCTGAACTGCGGACTACGGTGGTCCAAGGATTTGTTGGACTACACACCAAAGTCCAAGGCTGCCGCGAAATTAAAAGGCCGACCTCGCCTACGGTTCGCGCAGAAATCGCTGTATTTTGGGACACTAGAAACCCATCGAACGAAAATGTAAGCCACGAACAGCATTAAATTATCAAAGCTGTATGTTGATTGCATCGATAGGTCCTGAAAGAGCTGACATTTTACAATTGGGAATGCAGGTCGCCGAGCATCTCAAGCTTCGCGCACTTCTATTTATAGCTGACGCGCGGACCTCAGCGACACCAGTAAACATTGTTGTCCTCGAACCTGTCTGCTGCTGTTGACATTGGGTACAATGCTAGTGTTGTCTGATGCTATGAAAACGATACATTAAAATTGCATCTGTGTTATGAAAACACGGCTCAGATTAAATTGCTTTATTTTTGGTAACTGAGAAAATGTGTGACGATCGCCAGGGTTTCACGAGTTTGATGGGAAAAGTGCGAGCTGATCGAGGCTGATCGAGTGTGTGTGTGTGTGTGTGTGTGTGTGTGTGTGTGTGTGTGTGTGTGTGTGTGTGTGTGTGTGTGTGTGTGTGACACTGTGTGTGTGTATATTTTTCCTCATCAAGACAGATTTTTGTTCCACCCCTTCCTTACTGAATTTCAATGGTTCTCACTTGGAAATCCTGCCATATTGTAAAACTTGATCTTCTGCTCGTTTGCCTCTTGCTGATGAACTTAATAAACGGTGACACACACACACACTCGAGCCAGCCTCAGCTCGTACTTCATTTGTCACCTCCTCCCACGCTGTCCCTCTTCTTTTGTTTGCTTGGGCTGTGTGTATGCTGCTGTTAATGTATCCGTATCTTGCTGACACCGCTTTTATGATAGCTACCGATTCCCGCTCCGTGAAATCGGGGCTTTTCTTCGAGGTTTTGCTACCGATCGTGGCTGACATTTTTGACGGGAAGTTTGAAGCGGTACGCTATGCGCTTGCGCACTGGGCGGAATCCCCGGGAATTCCACCTCATTCTGAAAATAAACCATAGACTAGGTCAATCAGTCCCAGCCTTTCAAGTCAACACCCAGTCTGGGTTCGTGAATCGTAGACTCGCTTAGTCCCAGACTAGTCCCTAGACCAGCGGTGGTCTGGGACTCAAAAGTCCAAGACCAGTGCTCTCGAAAGTCCACGTTCATGAATTACACCCCTGAAGCATGCATTCCCTTTCTTGTTCAATATACTGTCACCCCTGTCGGCACAGCAGGGGCGGGTTTCAAAATGCGAAGATCTCGGTAGATCTACGCAGATCTCGCCAATTGGGCAGTCTCATTCTTTGCTTGCTCGCGAGCCAATCGTAGACGAGCGTAGATTGAGCGAGGCAGCTTGAGAGGTGCCTAGCTAGTGAGATTCAAGATGGCGGACAGCATGAGCATCGTGTCACTAGGAGTGACGTTTTTGGACGAGTCTTCGGTTAACTTTAACTTTCTTGGTTTACGGTAAGGTTTGAGGTTATTGTGTAAATTGAACATTTTTATTACCACTACCTATGCCCTGATAAGTGACTCCTGAGCCTAGTGCAGTCAAAGACCCTATGTACACTACCGCGCACTAGCGATTTTCCTTTACGCAAAGGGAGGTCAGAATGTAGAGTTACGTCTCTTTGCGAGAGAATTTTCAATTCGAACTTAATGCAGGATTTCTCACCGACAACCACACATCGTGCACACAATAAAGAAAAAAATCGTAATCTACTTCAATTGTCCAGCTGAGATTGCAGCGAGGTGACAAATTAAGGCACACATGAGTCAGCGGAGAACGAATTATCGAATATTTTCAGTGTCGAAGCGTCACAAAACATAAACCCTAGTCTCGGTCGTCGCCATCTTGGATCTTCGCTCGCCGCTGGGGTAGTTTCTTTTTTAGCTAGCTCTTACTGCGAAGCAAGATCTTGCGACCAAGATCGACTACCTATTTGGAAACCCGCTCCAGACCCTCTCCCGGAATCTGACACGTTAAGGGTTCGATGCCACGTTGACGGAAAAGTTTCATCCTCCCACAAAATATCAAACACTCTTGTCAAGGTTTTTTTTCTCCCACCCCCACTTCCTACCTCTGTAGCTCGGAGGTGATAATATGCCCACTGCGCCCTCATCTACGATTCCTTAAAGAAGAAATGATAAGGGAAATGAAGTTTTGACACCCATTCTCCAATCAACATCACTGATTCAAGTCTTCAATAGCCTTACATGCTTTATAAAGAATGAGAGGTCGTAAAATGTTATCCATCCATCCATCCATACATTCATCCACCCATCCATCCACCCATCCATCCATCCATCCATCCATCCATCCATTCATCCACTCATCATTTATCCATCCACTCATCCGTCCATCATCATCCATCCATGTATTCATCTATCCATCCATCCACTCATCATTTATCCATCGACTTATCCATCCATCCATCATCTATCCATCCACTCATCCATCCATCCATTCATCCATCCACTCATCCCTCCATCCATCCATCCATTCATCCATCCACTCATCCGTCCATCCATCCATCCATCCATCCATCATCTATACATCCACTCATCCATCCATCCATTCATCCATCCATCCATCCATCCACTCTTCCGTCCATCCATCTATCCATCCGCTCACCCATCCATCAACTAACCCATCCATCCATCCACTCATCATCTATCCATCCACTCATCCGTCCATCCATCCATTCATCTATCCATTCACTCACCCATCCATCAACTCATCCATCCATCCATCCAGCATTTATCCATCCATCCATCCACTCATCCGTCCATCCATCCATTCATCTATCCATCCACTCACCCATCCATCAACTCATCCATCCATCCATCCAGCATCTATCCATCCATCCATCCATCCACTCATCATCTATCCATCCACTCACTCATCCATCAACTCATCTATCCATCCATCCATCCATCCATCCATCACCTATCCATCCACTCACTCATCCATCAACTCATCTATCCATCCATCCATCCTCTATCCATCCATCCACTCATCATCTATCCATTCACTCATCCGTCCATCTATCCAGCCAGCCAGCCAGCCATATATAAATCCATTCACCCATTCATCAACTCATCCATCCTTCCATCATCTATCCATCCACTCACTCATCCATCAACTCATCTATCCATCCATCCAACATCTATCCATCCATCCACTCATCATCTATCCATTCACTCATCCGTCCATCTATCCATCCAGCCAGCCAGCCAGCCATATATCCACCCATTCACCCATCCATCAACTCATCCATCCATCCATCCATCTTCTATCCATCTATCAACCTCAAACCGTCTTTCTGAGGGTAAAAAACAGCGTCCCTCGCAGCTTGCAGTCCCTTTTCATTGCCCAGGCATCCTCGCCATTTTCTCTCAGCACTGGATGTATTCCCCCAGCACTGGATATATTTCCCCAGCACTGGATATATTTCCCCAGCACTGGATATATTTCCCCAGCACTGGATATATTTTCCCAGCACTGGATATATTTCCCCAGCACTGGATGTATTCCCCCAGCACTGGATATATTTCCCCAGCACTGGATATATTTCCCCAGCACTGGATATATTCCCCCAGCACTGGATATATTTCCCCAGCACTGGATATATTCCCCCAGCACTGGATATATTCCCCCAGCACTGGATGTATTCCCCCAGCACTGGATGTACTTCCCCAGCACTGGATATATTCCCCCAGCACTGGATATATTTCCCCAGCACTGGATATATTCCCCCAGCACTGGATATATTTCCCCAGCACTGGATATATTTCCCCAGCACTGGATATATTTCCCCAGCACTGGATATATTCCCCCAGCACTGGATATATTTCCCCAGCACTGGATATATTCCCCCAGCACTGGATATATTTCCCCAGCACTGGATATATTCCCCCAGCACTGGATATATTCCCCCAGCACTGGATATATTTCCCACTTTCATTGGCATTCTCCAGTTTCATTGGCATCTTCGTCCAGGCTTGTTTGTTAATAATGTATGGAGCTCGACAATCAGCAGACAGACTGTCTGGAACCCGGGAAACTGAAATCGTGGAAGAAAGAAAACACAGCTATTTACACTGAAACTAGTGAAAGAAAAATATCAAGCGACGCAACCGAACTCGGACTGCTGGAAAGAGTAAGTTATGAGTTTTGTGAGAAGTAGACTTCGAACTACTTTAACGGCGTAAGTCAGGGAGCAGATCGGCTATCCCACAAGCCTCTCGTCTGACTCCTCATGCATAGTTCGGACGAAAACCTTCCATCACGTGATGTCAACTGGGTTAGAGACTCTTTCGCCGGTAGGCGAAGTCTCTATTGTGAACTAGAATGGAAGTCGCATGCCCTAGCTGAGGCGCGCTTCTCGGAAGCAATCCCACCGCATCATAC
Organism: Theodoxus fluviatilis; assembly: GCA_034096865.1. Taxonomy (NCBI): domain Eukaryota; kingdom Metazoa; phylum Mollusca; class Gastropoda; order Cycloneritida; family Neritidae; genus Theodoxus; species Theodoxus fluviatilis. The sequence goes on from JAWQFJ010001267.1 coordinate 90,401, forward strand.
GCATTGCTCTCGCGCGACCAGAGGCGCGTTTCCTTTGGAAAGGCGTTATTAAAAACTCCAGAGTTGAGCGCTAACGGCGAGCGCCTGCGTGGACAGGTTTGGTCAGGAGAAAAGCTTTGGGCTTCGCGAGCGCTCGCCGTTAGCGCTCGTCTCCAAATATGGTTTGTTGTTGGGTTTTTTCCCTTTAGAAACGAAGCGCCTTTGGTCTTGAGAGAGGATCGTGAATGATGGCGTTGGAAATGCTTCCGAGAAACCAGCCTCATCTGCGCTTTTCAAAGGTCACGCACGTGAAAAGTCCCTTTCCATCTCAACTGTTTATCGCTGCAGAGACTGTACAGAGGCGTGAGCAGGCTCTCGAGTGACCAGCAGTCTACTGCGTGGTGCCAGCCTTCCACGGCCAGTGATGTCCGACAAGAACGGCTGGTCGATTCGCCTTGCTGCCATTTCCGCTGTTAATTATCGAACAAAACCAACGGTCTCCTCTGATGCACGCTCACTCTCCAAGGATATTCGCCAACAAATATTCGTAAT